>BMAV01013469.1:498879-512479 GCA_019973955.1 Trichonephila inaurata madagascariensis | reverse complement strand
ATATTTATTGCTTGAAGGAACAATTTTTGTTTTAAAAACAATTTTTAAAAGTTATACCTGATGACCCTGGAAATTCTCTCATTTATCACTCTTATGGTGTTAAAAATGTGTGTACATTTATATAGTCAATAAGAATTTAGTGAATATAAAGCATGTTTTATCTTTAAAGGCTACTATAGTTTTATTAGTTAAAAAGGGAAATAAAATAGTAAAAACTAAATGAGTTTCCTTAGATAATTCAAACTCAATTATTAACATTCACAAAAAAGTTATTTATTTAAAAATTTTATAAGCCTTTGAAGTAAAAATTACAAAATAATTTCTTTAAATATTTTCTCCATAATACTAGCCGGAAATACTTAAAATATATAAAATGATTTGTTGAACATTATGTCCAATTATAATTCATAAAAAATATCGTACTAAAAGAAAATAAAAAGTATCCACAAAGTTATATATTTATTTATGTGATTGACTTACATGTGTGTTCTACGAAGTTATTTTGATGGAAACTGAGTGGAAAATATCTTATAAATCTCTCTCCTTCTCTTTAAATCTTTTAAGACTATCAAGTTTAAATTTTCTAAAAATTATGAGAAACTGTGTTTAAAGCAAAATGATTTGATAAATATTATGTCTAAAAATATTTTATTAAAAAACCCACTGCAGTAAATGAAAAATAGCCTAAAAAATTTCATTTTTCCACTCAATTTCACTCGAGTTTCATTTGTGAAGTATATTGTTTTGATTTTCAAAAATATTAGATCTGATATAAAAGTGATCTTAGAACAGGTTTAGTTGAAAATATATTATGAATTAAAATCTTTTAAAATCATCAGATCCTTGTGAATATCCCTAATGTTGTAGTAATACAAATGCACACAAATATTAAATTTTGTCTCAAAAGTTGTTATTTTTATAACTTACCAAAACACTCACACAAATAAGTTGTAATCTTCCAGACACGTTTGGATATTACTAAAAACGTAGCATGATGGATTATGTATGGGTAGTGTGTTTAAGCGGAAACTAATAAAAAATAAATTCTTCACTTTCCTTGTTTTGGACTCAAATTATTGAGCTGTTTGCATAACTCACTGCATTATAAAACTAAAACGAAAATTCATAACTAAAATATATTCTGAAATCTCTAATTAATTAAAAAACTTTAGCACTTAATTTATTTTGGATTTTTTTTAATTCTTCTTAAAATTCAAATTCAAAATTATCTAAAAAGTACTTCTGTGAATATTTTTAATCAGAATTTCATTTTTTCTCATTCATAAATTTTTTAGATAGCTAATTATAAAGTGTACTTCAGGAACTGGAAATTTAAAACCCTTTCCAGAAGAAGAAAATAATATTTAATTTCGGAATATTTGAGAAATTGATAATTTTTTTAATTTTAGTTAAACTAGAATTTACTAGTATATTTTTCGAAATTTAATAGAAACCTTTATTTTTTAAAGTATTATTGTCTATGAAATGAAGTTAAGTTAGGTTTAATATGAAATAACTTATCAATTTTCAAGCAAATATATGCTGTAAAAACTTTTTCATCACGAAGTAGAATTTTAGTTATCACAAAGGAACATTTTCCCTGAAATTTTTTACTATACTATTTTTTCAATGATAAAGTCTAATCAAATTGAATTTTTAAGACAGTTATGAATAATACACCATGCAAGTAAAATAAGTCACTTGGCAACTCTACAGTCAAGCTGGCATCAACGTTATATTATACTTGATGCAACTCTTTTTCCCTGTAATAAGTATTAATTATAATTATAGACGCAGATATTGTTAATAACTTTAAATTATATATATATATATATATATATTAATGCTTTATCGGTAATATATAACTATTTTTTATGTTTTGTTATAAAGAAAATAAAATTTATTATTGACTTATTTCAAATTCTATTTTAAAATTCATTGCTTATGTGTCAGATAAATATTTTACATTGAAAATTGTGTCAATTATTAGCAGTTCTTTTTTTCATTGATGTGAAAATCTTAATGATTTATTTTATACAATATTTTTTTTTCTTTTAACTGCTTCTTCATCTTTCTATTTTCGGCAGCATAAGAATTTATTAAGAAAATCGATTTATAATAAGTGTTTTCCATTTAAATCTACTCGTATGTCATTTCATATTTTATTTTAATATTTTTAAAGCTAAAATTATTCTTCTCAACGAGATTTTTTGTAGCATAATAATATTACAATGAAACTAAAGTAATCAATTTCGTGTGTACCGATTCCTGTTTTTAGAATTTAATATCTGTACTAAAGCTGAACAAATATTTTTCCCATTAAAAACGTCTATCAGAACTTTTTCAATATGACAATTCCAAAAAATATCAATATTTTCTAAGCAATTTACTGTTACTAGGCTAATTACTTATTCATTTCGTACAACGATATCTGATGTATTAAAACAAAACAATATGTTGTTTTTCATTTCAATATATTAAATTCCCATTGCAAATTCTATTTTATTCAAACCAAATAGAAATACGTAATTCTGAAACTCTCGTAAAAAATTGAAAGAGAACATCCATCAAACCACACAATAATCTCATCCCAAGTTTCGCATTAAAAAAAAAATTTTACTCAACCCTAATCATAGACTTGTGAATAAATGTTTTTTCGGACTATTCCTTTTTCTAATGTCTCTCTGTACATTCAATAGAAAAAGGAAGACGCTAAAAAGATTTCATCTGTCTATAGAGTTGAAGAAAGCATCAATTCTAGACATATCCTATGCGCTCATTGGAAAGAAAATTTTTCTTCCGTAGACACATGAAAGAAACGCGTGAGAGAGTATAATATGGATAGCCACCAGTTGAGCAGTTTGCGTGCTATGCGTGAGATTCAACCATCAAGATATACGTATATATGGTGGATGGATGGCCATAGGAAAGTGTTTTACCATACCTAAATTCATACCGCTTTTTCTTACAATGGACAGTTGTTTTCTGTTATATAAAGCAAGGAAATTGCAATCTTGATGAAGACACGCGAATATTCATAAAAAAGTTTTTCTTCAAGGAATTATATAGCTAAATCAAAAAGATTTAATAATATTATAAATTCAACATATCTAAATGAGTAAAAGAATTGTTCTATTTAGAATTTTTCTTTTTTGGGGATGAGTATTTTTGTAGAAAAATGCATGCTTAGTAGGTATAAACATTGAAATCATAGCGTAAAATGTAGGTATAATATTAAGAGCTATGGTTTATTTTTTGGTTATTAACAATACATTTTTAACCTGTCCACGTTAATTTGTTGAAGGGTAAGTATTATTATACTTGAAAGTATCATTTAAACGTTTTAAAACTGCTTAATCTTATGAGATAATTGAAATATTCACATAACGAATATTTTTGTAATTTCATGCTGAAGAACATTAAATAAATATGTAAGTAATTATTATTTTGGTTGCAAGCATTACAGTAATATGAAATATATTTAAAAAGATAATAAACGATGCGATTTTATTCTAGAGTAGATGTCTAAATTCAATTCTTTGTAAAAGGAAAATTGCACAGAATTATTACTATAATGGACACATATCTAAAAAATACTGTTTGATGAAAAGTAGATAAAAAACTTGTAAAAGTTAAGGTATCCGACTACGTTCGGAACCGTGATTTTGCAAAAGCGTGTAAATGGATAATATTTATGATATTTAGTGTCACTTAGATTAGAAAATGTATATAAAATTGTTTTAAGAATAGTATTACAATAAAAAAATTATTTAAGAATGGTATTACAATAAAAAATTATTTAAGTACAATATTTTGACAAAAAATGAATGTAGAATGACCCATTTTCAAAATATTCTCCTATTGTGAAAAATGCTTCTATTATAATAATATTTTGCCTGTATATAGCTCAGACCTTAGTACAGAGTCTCAACCATAATTTTTGAAATATATAACTTAGAAGTGGATTTATTCATGTTTTACGACAACAGAGGGGAAAAATTTCAAAAAAAAAAAACATCGATAATTATTTCAATTGGTTGTAACTTTGAAAATAATGTAAATTTTCCAAAAATCATAGGTGAGCCTCTGTACAGAGGTCTGAGCTAAAAACAGGCAAAATATTATTCAAATAGAAGTATTTTTTGCAAAAGAAGAACATTTTGAAAAAAGGTTATTCTAATTTTTTTTGTATTTAAATAATTTTTGTTTATCAAAATGTCCATAAAACAATTTTATACATGTATTCTAATCCAAGTGACACTAAATATCATGAAAATTATCCATTTATGCGCATTTTTAAAATCACGGTTCCGAACGTAGTCGGATAACTTAATCAATTAATATTGGTAAAAAACTACACTGAATCAGTGTGTATTAAAAATTGCTTTAATAACTGAGAATTTATTGATTTTAAAGAATATTCTAAAATTGAAGTTAAGTATTTAGTTGATTTATTCCTTGATTTTTATATATGTATTTTTAAAAAGGATTTCTTTAAAATGAAACAAATTAACTCAAGGAAAAAAATTTATATTTTGATGTAAAACAATATATAGTTTGTATTGTGTTATGTATTAAATTACAAAGTTTCAAATATGGTCTAAAACGCAAGAGAGAATTTTGAAAAAAGAATATAACTTGGAAATAAATTTTAAGGAAAATAAATTGAAGTTAGCCAAAGTTTAAGAACTTACAGAAAGAAAAGTATGATTGCTTTTAGTCATCAACCATACACTGATAAGCATATTTTTAAATATAAGTTTAAAATATTACGAGGGAAGTAAAAATATAGATGCTAAAATGATTAATTACTAACTTGTGATGTGAAATATTACTAAAGAGCTTTAAAATAAAATTTATTTTTTTATTCTTAAATATGATACATGCACTATATGATAATTTTTAGCAAAAAGAATGATATGTTATCATACCCCTTTCTTCCACGTTCTTGCGGAACTACATTAAACATGCACACATTGAGTAATTCAGAAGTTTCAAAGCATTTTTGCCTAAAATATTTACTCTTTTAGAATTTACGATCCTATTACAATGCCTAAAAGCTTTTATGCCTCTTAGAAAAATGATAAGAAAATAAATAACCAACATAAAGTATAAACAAAAGAATCCCTTCCTGAACTTGTCCAACTAAATGACAAGTTGCCCTTTTTCGTCCATTTTCTGGGTGGATAAATGAAAACTTCTTACAAAATGTTTTGTACATTCACGTCAAATTGAGGTCTCTAAAGCTCGAGTCACTTGCTTTTCTACACGTAACAATTTTTGAGAAGAAAAACTCTTACAAACAATACTAAAAAACTGAATGGCGTGAACAAACAATAAGAACAGTTTGATAAAAGACAATACATTTATTTTAAAATGAACGTCTACAAATCTTTGGAAATATATTCAGATTGCCAAAATTAATTAATACGTATAGGTAGTTAACATAAAAAAAATTGAACTTCGACTAAAACATTCACAATTGTAGAATTTAATTGCTTTAATTTACTTCCTATATATTATTATCAAAATTAGAAACGTATAAACGGGAGAAAGGTAAATATAATTCAGAATGAAGTTAATCATGCATAAGAAAAGCTAAAATTCAGTTCAAATTAAATATTTCTGTTTTTTATTTTTGATATATAAATAGTTTGATATTTCTTATAAGTTATAAATGTGATTTCTTAGTATTTCTGGTACATGTATTCATTAGAATATTTGTGACTTGAATACTTTAAATGTTCTAATGATGTCTTTATTAATGTGAATTCATTTTTAATTCATAGAATAAAATTTGAATCATGAAGTAAAATTAAAATTATTTCAGAAATTTAATAATTCTTTTTATAAAAAAGTATCATTCTATAAGTTATATTTTTTGTACATTCTAATTGATTTCATTACAAAGCGACACAAATTGATACATTATAATTGCTTAGCAATAAACAAAAAATCCAACTTATAGATCCAAATTTGTTACAACTTTACCTTCAATACTTTAATCAAAATTATTTTAATGATTGAATATTTTGATTACTTAAGCGTAAAAGCATATTGTTTTATTCGTATCACATTAAATATTTTGTAATGTAATATGCAAATAAATATAATGAATGAAAAAGTATTTTTAAAAGGTTGATAAGCGTATTGCGTATTTAAAGTAAATGCAATTTCAGAAAAGGAATATGTTTATGTAAGAACTAATTAATTTGACAATTAATACCGATAATTGTATTCATTTTATTCATTAATGTTATAAGTAATTATTTAGTTTGGGAATGTCATAAAATCAAACGAGGAAAAAAAAATGTCATTTAGTATAACTATTTGTAGTTTATACTAAATTCGTCTATATACATACATATTTATTTAAGATAGAAGTATAGATAAATTCATCACAAATTAGCTATTTTTTTCGTTTTTTCATTACCATCAGTACTCAGCTACTAAGTATTCTTAAAACGAATGTCTTTATAGTTAAAAGTAAGTCCCGGATGTCATACATATTTATGCTTATATTTTAATCTGCTTATTTTATAGAATAATATTTTAATTGGAGATATTTAAAGTTTTTTTGTGAGATCATAATTTAAACTTTTAATATCATCTATCACAATTAAATTGTTTAAGTAACATATGATAGAATTTAAAAGTTAGATATATAATTAAATCTATATCAAGGGTTGTTAAATTTATTAGTAAAATTATTAATAAATCCTATTAAACAATTTTACTTCCAGAATAACTATTCTTTTCAATACTGCAATATATTTCTCAGAAGGGAACTGCATCATTTTTCTATCCACTTCCCACATCATCGTTATTTTCCGTAAAGAAACGATTCAGTTGACCAGCATATCCATTCATTTTGAAAGAATGAAATGTCAATGCAAGTATTCCATAGGAAACATTTTTCACTAAATATTTTCAGTTTTTCATCAATGTCGCATACTGTCTCTAACCATAAATAAAAATCGCTCAGCAATTCTTCATCTTTTCACTCTCATCGTTCATCAATTTCTTTTCGTCCGAAGCATCATCTCATATTATAAGATTTCAAGCTCTCTTTCACAATTTTCTATCCGCAAATCATTCATTTAGACTTGCACTCACGCAGATTTTGGAAGCATCAACACACGTTATTTAAACTTATTTGTTTCATTTAATTCTTTTAACTACTTAAAAATATTAACAAAGATGAATTTTGAAAATGTAATCAACACATGTCAAAATGGAATTATAATTGTGATAAAAATATCATATTTTCTCAGAAATTCTAATTTATTTTTCATTTATGTATCTATTTATTACTGATTTTCTTTCAAATCTAATAAATAAATTATGAGAAAACATGTCCTAGTACATTTTTAGTTAAAAATTTAAGCAAATATTAATTGCATATGAAAACTAGTTACAAATGCGTATTTATGAAAACTTTATTTAATAGTCTTTGAAAAGATGTGAAAATTATTAGATAAAACCACTATAATATTCTTATTAGATGTATACATACCAATTAGTTTATTGTAATAAAAGTATGTGATATTGAAGAATTGTACTATATACTTTTTATTTTCTATAAAAATAATAAATTTACTTAAAAAATGTATAAACATTTAGTTTCCTTGGTGTTTTTCAAAATGTTTCAAGCTTTAATAAACGTACTTCTCACTAAAATAAATACTCAAGAAGAAGAAAACAAGAAGAAGAGAATTTCATTAAGAAAAAAAATATTATTTCGATAGATTTTAGTTAAATGATATAAGTTCTTGTATTCTAGAAACCTATGATTTAGATTATTCTAATATTTCTAAAACCAAGGTTTAACTTTAATTTTTTAAGTAGTTTTGGGATATATGTTTTATATTCTGTTTCATTGCTTAAAATTATTTAACTAAACAAGCAATCCTTTTCCAAAGGTTATACAAAAAGGTAGATGTTAATACGAGGGTGAGTCGGAAAATAAGTTTCCCTTGTCGACTGTGGTCAGAGCTGTGTATGAAAGTCAAAACATAGAATGAGACATTAAAGACAAGACATAACTTTATTTTCCCACATATGTACCAAGTGCATTGAGACATTCATCATACCGCTTGATAAGCTTTAAAAAGCCATCCAGAAAAAACTCGAGGCTTTACAAAAGGAAGAATCGTTTACTGGATTGTTTGACTTCAGCGTTGCCTTCAAATCACCTTCCGGCGAGATTCTTCTTCAAAGCGGGGGACAGATAAAAGTCACTTGGTGCCAGATCAGGACTGTATGGTGGATAGTGCAGGCACTCCCAACCAAGCGTTGCAATATGGTTTTGCATTGTCTCTGCCGAGTGTGGTCGCACTTTGTCATCCAACAACAGAATGCCAGATCTGAGAAGTCTAGGCCACCTTTTTCGAACTCATCTGCTTGATTGCGGTCCACCTCTGCCTAATGGTGTATAGGTCTCACCGATAGCCGTTAAACACTTCTTCCGTATATAAGGCCCTGGGTTTTTCCTGTAGGGCCTTTTGAAGTTTACCAAGTGGTATGGCAAATATCTCAATGTACTTTGTACTTATGTGCAACAGTAAAGTTATGTCTTATCTTTAATGTCTCATTCTATGTTCTGACTTTCATACAAAAACTTTGACCAAATCAACAGGGTAAACATATTTTCCGACTCACCCTCGTATAAACTACATTCTCGAAGTATTCAACAGAAGCATGCTATAGAAGCCAGCTGGAAAACGCAAAATTGAAGGAAGATAATTTCATAGAATGCAGTTCCCTTGATAAGCATTATTTGCATTTATAATTTTTTTTTTATTTCTTATCTATAATTAATACATTATATTATTTTGAAAGATCATTTTTGTTATTTCCCTCAGCTAAGATTGATTGATTTTTATAGCGTCTCATTGCAAAGGAACACTCGGGCAATAGACGATGGTTTTCATAATGCTGAGCCATTGTCAAATGACGAAGACGTTTTCTTTGAATGATTTTAACTTTCAGGTCACACCAACGTGAGAACTTTCGGCAGTAGAGATGTAGATTGTAGAAAATCGTGTTTATAGAATCTTACTCTTTTACTATTTCTTCTTCCTTGCAGCTTAGTGTTATAAGCAAATATAGAGGAGGGGATGGTGGGCTTTAAAATTATATTTAACCCTGCAATCTTAGTTCCTAACGCAAGGAGTTCGCTATTATATTACTGTGTCTATCTTGTTAACATATACTGTTTTGTTATATTTTTCTAGTGCTCTGATGTATCAAATTTAAGGCAAATTAGTGATAAATATATCTATCTATCCATATATATATATATATATATATATATAGTAGATAGATAGATATGTATGTGTGTGGTGTTTCATGTCAACATCAAGCTTTTGTAGAAAACTTTTTTATTCAGCGAGCAATCGACACATCTTTTCGCTGAGACAATGCAACGCCAAGTGTCCATGATCTGAATGTATTTCAAAAATATTAATTAAGCTATATACTTCTAAACAATTTTCAGTTTATGTTTTCGATTCGAAAGTAAAGCGATGAATCGTGCATGCAAAGACTATAAAATTTAAGGAGCTGGGATTAGAACTGTTACGTTTAGAATATATTTCTGAGAAATAACTTGGCGTTTAATTTAAGACTGGACAATTTTATGGAAAAAAAAATTTAAACGGTAAATAGGAGAATTTGGTTTAGATTTAATTTAATTACCCTTACACACATACACACACACACACACACACATATATATATATATACATTTTTGATTAATTATATAAATCACATCAAAATAATATTTTCCTTTTGCTTAACTGTCTCATGTAGATTTCTGTGCAAAAACTTCTGTTTTCCATTTCAGTACAGATAGTAATTCGTAATTATTTGGTAAATAGATATATATTAATTTTTTCATACCAAATCATTTTAAATGAAGCTGATTCACAGATTCAATATTAATAAATTGACTGCAAGAATCTATATGAAATTATTATTCTTACTGGTAATTTTCTCGGTGATTATTTAAAAAATACATACATTATCTAAAAAATGTCAACTAGGATTTTATTAAAAAGAATAAGTTGCGTATTAAGTTGTAATAAAAATCTTAAGCAATTTATGGGCTGAATAATATGTGTATGTGATGAATCCCCAGCCCTTCAAGTGTCAGTTGGGGTAAACTTCCTACCAGGACAACTCAACCCACCTATCGCATAAGAACTTTGCCTTCTACTTTCGTCGGACATAAAAAAGACACGTGTACTAACGACTCACTCGCTGCTGATCAACGCTGAAAGAGGTCTCGTCTTGTCATGGTTTGGAGTGCAGACTGTTTTGCTGAACTTTGGAATAAAATATAATATGATAAACGGCTGCACGATGCATTTCCCCTGTCAATCTTTAAGAATTACTCCACTACATGATATATATATATATATATATATTATTTTCTTATTTAAAGGATTTTATGTTACAAAATTGCTATATAATCACTTTCAAATATATTAAAATAACATTTATTCAAAGTTTTCAAAAAATAACAAAGGAAAAAAAGAAAATATAATAATGTTTACTTTTCCTACGCACTTTAAATTTTATTTTTCCATCTCGCCATAATATTAAAAGCGATTAAATTGTTTAGTTTACTATAAATCGTTATTAAAAGTTTTAATTTTATACTTATTTTTATTATATTAGTTATTACAATAAGTATCAAAACTTAGGCCTCTTTAAAAAGAAGTATATTAATTGTATGTTGAATATATCGGTATGGTTGAAATAATTTAATTGGAATTTACTGTTTTCTTAGACTGCAGGCGTTTGTGGGATTTTAAATTTTTTTCTAATGTTTTTGTTACTTTTTAATTTTAAAATATAGTACATATATACCTTTCAAAGTTTAGTTCGCTTAAAACAACACTCGGATGTAAAATTTCATTAAACTACTTAATGTATTGTGTCCCAAGTATTTTCTATCAAAAATTTCCATTTAAACTTAGATGTTATTTTAGTTTTATGCGGTTGAAAGGTGCAATTTGTCTTAGCACACTATAAAAACACTTTACCTCATGATTCTAAAAAAATAAAATGAAAAAGATTGATGATAAACTGAAAGATTAAATACAAAAATATCTTATATTATCCCAAAAGCACCATTAAAGAAAACATTGCATTTTTTTTTAAATCCCTCCCTGCATTTATGTAATTACCTAGTCACGTCATAAGAGATAAGATCACCACTTTGATGTGGCACAGGCGTTTTTTTTTTGTCTTAATTGGCTTAATTAGAACCCGTATTGGAGAAAAAAAAATTTTCCTCATTTCTATGATACGATAGTAATAATAAAGAAATATTTTGTGAGCACTGAAACATAATGCAGCAATAATGGGTTCGAATATGATGAATTATATTTAGTATTTGTGGTATGGCCAATCTAATTAATCGTTTCCTTTGAAAAAAAACTATTAAATTTCCGCTCCTTAATTTTTTTTTCAATTCTTTAATGAATGTTCATGATTTTATTTTAATTTGTAAAATTACTTTCACGGTTGAAATTGCGTGAAAAATATAATTCTTCGTTTGATAAAGACAACGTTCCTTTCTTCTTCATTTTTTTTTTTTTTTTGATCAATGATGAAATTAATTGAAAACTGGTGATTTTTTTTCTGTAAGAAAAATAATTCTGATAATAAGTAAATTGAAAGAGTACTTTTTTTAATTAATATATTTATTTGTTTCTTTATCTTAGATTAACGGTAACAAACAGCTGTCCAATGGATTTGCGGTACTTCCCGATGGATCGTCAACAGTGTACCGTTGAAGTGGAAAGCTGTAAGTAAAATTTATTTTTTTTTACTTAATATTCCTTTAACTTCTTAACTGCCGATTAAAAGTTACGTGATTCGCTCCCCAGTGCCACCACTTTTCCTGTAGGTGGGCGTGCATGATGTATTTGGGAGGGGGGCAAAAAAAAAAGAATAAAATAGTTATTTGAAATAAGTAAATTTTTCGCAAATACTGTCAAGGTCATTTTAATGCATTACAGAGCCTTCGGAATATGTTTACTGATGGCTGCACAAAAAATGTCATACTTCAGAAAAGCGTATAAGTACGATTGGGCAGTTGACGCACTGCCTGGATGAGGCGTATATATACGCCAGCGCACTTAAGGGGTTAATGTCTAATTGTCAGATTTTTGTTCCAACACATCATCTTCAATTGAATTTTCCTATACAATGTATAGCAAGTTTGAAATTTCATACAAAGTATATAATAATAAGCTATACAGGAGAGCAAATCTTCTGGACAGAAAAAATAAACTGTTTGAAAAACAATTTTTAACTTATTGCTAAAAGGTACAATAATACTTTTATATAACAAGTAAAAAATGACAAAATAAATTGCAAGAAAGTTGCATAAAACTTCACATCCAATGAACAGTAGGCTTAATTAACACAGGAAAAATATATATAATTTGTATGTGATCATAAAACTTCGCGCGTAAAGGATATTATAGAATCCTGTGTTTTACTGTTTCATAAAATTATATTTTATTTGAAAAGGATCTATATACAAAATAAATCTAAAATTAATAAAAACACTCTAGAACAATAATTATTAATAAAAAAAATAATTATAATTTCAGGTATCTTTATTGCCACTTTTTTTTAAAAAAAATAATTTTTTGAATGCTTACAAATTTATTTGAACTGAAAACAAATTGAAATCATATTCCTTTAGTAAATTTAAAAAAACAAAATATATAAACTTGATGAGTTATTCTTTACTTATGAACTAAATGTGAGCCTGGTAAAAGGAATTTCTTTCAAATGCAAGTGGTTGATAGCTTAACAACAACACAATTGGTGATGACCCTCTTAATGTTATAACACAAGCAAGCGACAATGACGGTACTAGAGCATTAAATGTACTTCAATCTCTCTACAAATAGAAGTTCATTAGAATTAGAAGGGTTCAATCTCACTATTCATTAGAAACAACTATAGCGCCAATATTGCAACCATAGCCTTTTGGCTACCATGTACACCGAATTCAATGTAAAATTATTCTTTAAACAATAAAGTTGATTCGTATTTCTTTTTTTACATCTAAAATGAAAATATTACAATAAGTTTTCGATACATTACATTTTGATAACAGGTTATTGAAAAATATGAATGTAGGAAATTTTGTGTTAAATTAATTGAAAAATGTTTTTTCAAGAAAATTTAGATTTTGGGATATTATATTTAAACCGAAATAATTAATAATATCTTTCATAATACTCTTTCATAACTTGAGAATAAAGGAAAAGAAACCAATACATCTAGGTTTAAATATTTTTTTTTCTATTTATTTAACTTTGTTATTATTTATACGCATAATAGCTCAAGCAAATTTAATCACAGACAGTATCATGAAAGTAAAAAAGTAAACATCTTTAAATTTTAATTGAATTTTCTAAGATCTTTTGTGAATCAAAATAAAAAGATTTCATTCAAATGAAAATCAGTAAGTTAGCATTAATATTTTCAAAGAATATCAATATTTGTTGGAAACTTCATTGAGTAAAATTTGTGTACATATTTTTCTTTAAAAAGAAGAGAATCGATT
>BMAV01013469.1:471604-485150 GCA_019973955.1 Trichonephila inaurata madagascariensis | reverse complement strand
AATCTTTTTTCAAAATGTTCTCCTTTTGTGGAAAATGCTTCTATTATGATCATGTTTTGCCTGTACATAGCTCAGACTTCTCTACATAGGCTCAGCTAGAACTTCTGAAAAATTCACATTATTTTCAGAGTTACCACCCATTGAAATAATTATTGGCGTTTTTTTCTTAAAATTGCTCCCCTCTGTTGTCGTAAAATATGGATAAACCCACTTCTAAGTTATATATTTCAAAAGTTCTAGTTGAGCCTCTGTAGAGGGATCCAAGCTATATACAGGTAAAACATTATTATAATGGAAGCATTTTTCACGAAAGACGAACATTTTGAAAAAAGATTATTCTGTTAATTTTTTGCCAAAATATTGTATTTAAATAATTTTTTTGTCAAAAAATATCCTTAAAAACAATTTTATACATGTATTCTAATATAAGTGACACTAAATATCATGAAAATTATCCATTTATGTGCTTTTGCAAAATCAAGGTTCCGAAAGTAGTCGGATACCTTAATTACTACATTCTTAAATTAAAAAAAAACAAAAAAAACTGATCAGGCTGCATTAAAAATAATATTTGAATTAATGCTCTCTCAATACGCAAATAACTCTCTGAATAATTATCCAGAGAGAATATCATTCAAATCACTTACTTTATTATCATTCTGAAAGGAAGAGAAATGGGAATTAAAACACATTTAGAATCAGAGACCTGTGAAGAACATCAAAATCAAACTTTAGAAAAATAGAGAAAAGCGTTTGAAAGAGAGCCATTTATTCCTTTATAAATAATGCAACTCTGAGTAAAAGTCTTGTACAGCAACGCAACAGTAGAGCAAAGATCGTAATGACAGCACTCATTAGGGGTTGGGGAGTGCATTCTTTTTCTACAAAGAGCTGTGTATCTAACTCTCTGTGTACCCTAGCCCTACTATCGCTATTTAAAAGAGCAAGCAGCACTTTCGACATTGTAGGTTTTTTACCTTCTCTTTTCTTTTCTTTCTTTTTCCTCTCTTTTTTTCGTTTCTCTCGTCTATTCAGCCGAGACAGGGAGGAGGGGGACTTAATGAGAAAATCTTTGATCGATATTCGTTTAAAAGAGAAACAGCGGTAAAACCATGGTGTGCAGATGACTTGGATCTCGACCAAACCATCCACAAGCAATAAGCTATCACGAAAATTGCATATTCATTACTTTTTAACTATTATGGCTTTAGAAAGGTTTTATTTTATTTCACGTGATTCTTTCAGCAGTGACGGTTTCCATGTATCTGACAACGGAATTCGTTTGATGTCAATTCATTGGAGGTTACCGCAGATTGTTGGAGTTAGCAAAAATATGGAGTCGGCTTTTAATTGCATTTTGTCGCGGGGAGCGAATTAGAGTGTAAAAAATAATGATGTAAACACAAATATTTTCCTTTTTTTTATTGTCAGATCAATCATGGCATAATCGACTCATTTTTTGTAATTCCACAGGGCCATAAAAATAGTTAGCAAAAAAACAAGGATCGAGGAAATGAGATATTGAGATTTTTTTCTCGATGAATATAAATAACTCGGGGTAAAAAAAAATCTTGATGTATTCGTTAATAACTAAAATGTGTACCTTATTTATTGTGTGGTAAAAAGAATTCGTAATTATTTTGATTTAAAATAAATATTAGGATGGAAAGTATATCATTTGAGCCAGAGACTTCATGCAGGTAAAGCTTAATAATTTGGAAAAAGCCTAATTACATGTGAATAAACAAATAAAAAAAAATGGTAGGAATGATTTTTTTTTTATTTATGTAGCTCCAAAATAAGTGCTTGCATTTCTTTTTTTCATTTGCAAAACACAAACATTATTTTACTTCTTTCTTGCAAAATAGAACACATTTACCATTAATGTTTATTGTTCTTTTAATTATCGTAAATGTTTTTGCATACAAATATTATATATTCTTAAATGGAATAATAAAATCTCCCCCTCCCCCCAGAAATACATTGTACAAAATATAGTATAATATAATAAAAAACATTTTTTCTCTTTCATAACAGGATATTTTTTTAAAAAAAAATCGTAGCACGAAATTTATTTTAAGATATGTTTAATAGTTTATTATATCTCATGTCAAATTCATCACTATATATATTAGTATACTACAAAAGTAGTATCTGTATTTTTTGATAATTTGCTGAAGATGTAGACTCAACAAACAAATTAAACTAGCTGCGTAATACATTTTGATAGTAAATGAAAATGAATCAAATGAAAAAATAATATTTTTCCGTGAAGTACAGGCATTAAAATGCATTAAAAATATTATTTTTTTCTTTAGTATTGAAGGCGTTAAATTTGCATGAAATTATTTTTTAACAAATATAATAATGCACTTACAGCTAAATGTATTTAATTTTAAACAAATCATTAAAAGAAAATCTCTAAATTAAGATTTTATCAAACTGGCATGAAATTCAAATTTATTTCAATACAAACACTTAAATTTATGATATAGATTGCCAATATTTATGTCTCAAGGATCTATTCCTGTTTTATCTGTTTTCTTAAAATAATAATAATAATAACACCGAAAAGTAAAATTTTGATGCAATGCGTTATTCAGAAACATAAAAATTAAAAAAAAAAAAAAAAAACGTATATAGCAACATTTAATAACAAGCAATTTTAATAAAAGTTCTATTTTTCTTGAAACTCATCGATAAATACTGAGCAAATCAAATATTATTTGATGAAATAAATTTTAAACTTATTATTTTATTCTTATTGCTATGCTTTAAGTAGTTTGTATAAATTTTTTAAAAATTAAATAAAAAAACATGTTTCATTTTTTTTATTTTAATTTAGAGAGAAAACTTTAGAAGAGACTATTTTATAATATTCGCGTTATTTAAATATATAATCTTCCTAAATATTATTCACATCACAATATATTCCTACTTAAAAAGTTTGGGGAAAATTTCAAAAATACTTTATTAAATGTCAAAAATATACGTCATTTTAAAATTATGTCTCGTTATACGTATATCTAAATTATAGTACCAAATTTGATTCATATATAGGGCTGTTAAAATACACAATTGTCATTTATATAATCAAAGAAAATTGTTATATTTCAAAAGAATCTAATATAATTATTTTTTTTTAAAAAAGCGGCTAAAACAGATATGTAAAATATCTATAAATAATTATCAAAACATTTTCAATCAATACACATTATCATAGAAAAAATATAAGACCTTTTTTAAAAACACAACTAATAACCCATTTTATCAGATGACGACAAAAATAGTCACTCTTTTATGACGTATTTTTAATTTAAGAGGATGAGATCCAGTGCTAAGCATTTTTTCTTACGTTTCTTACAATAAAGATTGTGCTTAAAACCTATAAAACACTATATCTTGTATAGCATATTCTTTATTTTTTGATTGAATTACCTGTTTTTTATAAGCTATAAGCATCATTAAAACCTATCATTAAAGCATGACAAAGCCCGTGAAGAAAACTAATAAGCTGTTAACTTACCTCTGATCCCATTGTTTCTTCTTTTCTTTCTGGAAATAAATTATTCATGAAGTTTACACGATTTTTAACTATCGACAAGATTGATTACGAAATATTTCTAACCATAACTCGAATATTTTTGCGATTAGCATAATAAGGAGCATCTTGTGTTGACAGATTAACTGCAGAGTCGCGTTACATTATGGATGGGTTCAATGTCAAAACAGTTTTGCACAACCATTTGAGATACTTGTTGAAGTGAGACTGCAGTTTTTTTTTTTATTCAAAATGAATGGAAGATAGTAAGCAATACTCATTAGTGTTCCAACTCATGAATTTTTAAAGTATTGCTGCTCATTTAACGGATGCTGCATTTTTAAATAAATTTAATATTAACAATTTCTTATTTAAAGTAGTACCTAAATACACAGGTTGTATTTTCTTTTTCTTTTTGTAAATTCCCTCTTAAGTTCACATTTTTGAACATCTAAAAAATATATAAATTTTGGTTATTTTTCCTTGCAAAGTTCCAATAAACTCTAAAGTTTCTTCAAAAGTCATTTAAAATATAAGATATGTTATGCGAGTAAAATAACATACTACAAAATGGAACTGATGATAAAAATTAACAAAATGTTAATAAACGTTAAACCATTGTTATGAATACCAGGTTGTGTGTGTGTGACTTTCGTTTGTTCTTTGCTCCTATTATATATTTATTCGGCGTGATTGATAGTTTTTCTAGCAGTACAAAAATTTTTAGGTGTTAGGGACTTCCAATTATTTTCTTTTAAATATCTTTTTGATATTAATGAAAATATTTTTCGCCTTAAGATCTTAATTGAATTTAAAAACGCTGACTGGGATGGTCAATTTTTGAGTTAGTTGGCATTGTTCTGGAAGTACTTCATCACAAGTTTCAGCCTTTATCATAGAACTTTGCCATTATGAAAGTTGAGGCTTCGATTGAGAAGCATATATCGGGAAAATCTTTCAGCAGTAGTATTTTTTCATCCTTGGAAAGTTCATTCTCATTAATAATAGTTTAAGTTTCGCTTTACACCCACGTTATCCAACTTCAAGCAGTCTTTGCTGCATTATAAGTAGTAATTACATAAATCTTCAAGATTCGTTCAAGTGATTTCAATTTACAGATTTTTACAAAATTCCTCTTCTAAATTTTCCCATATCCCTTGATGGATACCTTGAGCAACTGGACATTTCTTGATAAGGCATAATTTCTGTAGTTTTCTGTATTTGAACAATTATTATAAGTGTGTAGATTATCAACCTTATGCTGCATTCGATTCTTGTACAGATGAAAATACTTTCTGTTGAAGAACTCTATTGTAATACTTTTGCTCATTTAATATATAAATTCGATAAAAAATAATGCAAGCTACTTAAATTTTAAGGCCACTTTCAATAGAACGATTTTCTCTTCTACAACACGGCACATAATTTCAGTGAAAAAACATGTGGGCTGATGTCTGAATAGGCCAATATAAGAAAGCCTCAAATTCATTACTTGCTTTTTTATCTTATTCCTTCAGACTGCTTGTTTTTTTCTATAGCAAAAGCTTTTTACAAAAAAATTCAGACTTAAAATACATCTTAAGACTATAAAGTGATCGAAAAATCATATAAAGTAGTAAACAATTTGTTGCATAAAAAATTAATGCATTTGAATTATTCATTAAAATAAATAAAAA
The DNA here is from genome assembly GCA_019973955.1 of Trichonephila inaurata madagascariensis. Lineage (NCBI taxonomy): Eukaryota > Metazoa > Arthropoda > Arachnida > Araneae > Nephilidae > Trichonephila > Trichonephila inaurata. Next base: position 479,933 of record BMAV01013469.1, on the reverse strand, counting down.
TAAACTAAAAGTGTTTCACCTAAGCTGTGCATGACTTCTCAAAAATACTATAGATTAAAAACTTTTCATGTAGTTGTTTCTTTGTATTAAAAAATATATATAATATTTAGTAAAATGACTAATTTTAGTTACTGAAATCAACTCATTTTGCAGATCAAGGGAAAGTAATTTAAATTTAAATACATATTTTCCTCGTTTAAGAAGCCATATAAACATATTTTGAGTTTAAATAAACTATATTTACTGTATAGTAAATATTTTTGAAGCTTTAAAATACTTTTGTTAATCAAACCATCTTGTTTTTTCTCTAACATATGACAGCTGGTATAAAAATTAATCTGCTTTAAATTTCAATGGAGTGCACATTTTTCTGAAAATAAGTTAAAGTTATATAAATCGATAAACACATTATTAATATTTAAAGAATTGCTGTTTATTTTAAATTTTCAGATGCGAGACAATAATTCCATGTTCATTTTCATTCTAATGATATAAGTATATATGACTTTGTCTCGATTTAAAAATACTCAAGTATTTACTAAATGAAAGAGCATTCGATATACATTTCGCTTCTAGTAAAAAATTGAACAATAAAAGTACAACTTGCGGATTGAATTACAAAAAAATAATGAATGTTATGCATTATTGAAAATCGTTTATTTGTTTTCTTTTCAGTAATTAAAACGTTTTTAATATAAACCCGTAACAAGTATTCAATTAAAATATTGAATTATGTTTAATTATATAGATTTTTTTCTAACCATCAGCACATATACTTTTAAATATCTGTTAATTGAAGGTAAAAATATTTATCTCGAGTTGTCATAAATAAACTTTTTAGTGGGCAGTGACTAATAGGTCTAGCCACATAACAAAATTTTTCTCCAAGCGGGTGGTAGATATTTAGTCTATCCACATGCGTTAATTGAAGATAAAATGCATGAAAATCAATACAGATGACAGTACGATACCCCTTTTTTTGCATTTCATGTCCTCTGATGGATAGTTAGAAACAAATTTTCTCAGTGTAAATCTACAAATTGTATCTTGCTTACTATAAATAAAGTTTCTGATCAGTGAAAAAAAATTTCGATAAGTCTTAAGTATACTTTTCTCTCATCTGAATGATTTAGATTTTTGGAAAGTTTTTATATGCGGATAGAGGCACTATCCACTGCCCATATAGAACAGAAAATGACCTACAAATTTTCGCTTCTCTCCACTCGAGAGAGAGCACTTAGAATCATATGAGAATGTTGGGGGTCAGAAATAGAAGCAAACTTTGTTTACAATATGTGGTACAAGATTCTCGGGTTCGAAAATTTTTCATTAAACCTTTTTTGCTCAGAGAAAACGTTTGCATATAATACAGTTCCACAGCAAATAGCTCATCAAATTTGTGAAATTACTAATTTAAATTTTCAAAAATATTACATTATTTCTCTAACTTTTTATACTAAAATTAAATAAAATACAAAATGCGGATATATACCAATTTCAATGTATATTCCAGGGATAGCGTACCATTGGCACGCGTGCCATCAATGGCACGTGACACAAAATTTTGGGCACGTCACAAATCAAAATAGTTTACATTTTAGACCAAAATAACAAAGTTCACTATGAAGTATTCTTCATCAGTCGCGCCTTTGACACTAAACTGCATGTTTTCATAAACGATATTATTACAAGAATCTACAAGTAGCTTGCAAACTTCAAAAAAATATCAAAGATTTAGATATACATGATAAACCAGACAACGAAAAAGTTACAAAAGAATTTATTTCCATAATTGATTCTTCAATTAAGGAATTTTCAACGAGATGTTCTCAAATCATTATTTCCAGAGATGAATAATATTAAAGCCTTGCTCTTAGGAATCATTTTATCAAAGACTCCTATTCAGCATATATTTTATTAAAAGTAACATCTTATATTCCTGTTATAAGTTATGTGTCATCTAATCTGCAATATCAAAAGTCACACTAATGTTATCTTATAATTTGAATTATATACGTATAACTAAAACATTTTCTTCTATACAGTGCAAAATGTATGTTTTCGTTATGAATAAATAGTTTTGAGTTGTTAGTATTTAGTTTTATTGTTTTTCTAACAATCACTAGTCAAAGTTATTTGCCGGCAAGTCTATACCTCATTAAATATTTCTTTAGAAAAAATGGCACGTTGATACATAAAGGTTCGCCACCCCTGGTATATTCTATGTATATTCTAAGTATTTTATGCTGTACATTTATTCTATTAGTATTTTATTACACTTCTACTTTGCATTTAATTGTTATTGAAATAGTTATTAGCACAAATGTTAATTTTTCATAAAATGTTTATTGTAATATGATTCATTATTTCTGTCCTGAAAAGTAAGTTAATTGTCATAAGTCCGCAGTGGCTATAACGTCTAGCCACACCACCCAGGAAAAAAAGCCCTGATCAGATTTTTTGTGTGTGTGTGACTAAATGTTTATAGAGGATGAGAGCATTACATTTATCAAGTACTTTATCACAGAAAAGTGTATTTTAGCTTTGCGCCCGTTAAAGTGTTCATATACTTAAAATATTTTTTCAAACTTTGATTCGTGAATCATTTTGAGGGATATATATTGTAAGTTATATATCAAATTACAATTATTCAAGCATTCAAGTATGCCAAAATGAATTTATAGACAGTATTAGTAATGCTAGAGTTATCATGTATGCAGATATCTATTCCCTCCCTTACACATTCCTTAATATGTAGCCGTGCTCAAAGTCAGAAAATATATAAAGATATTGATCTATTCAAAGATATATTATTAAGAAACCTAGAGTCCCTGATCTCCACGTTTCTGTGCAATCATTACAAATTCTGTAAACATCACCTGGATAAGTTCTAAAGGTGATCTGAACTTCTTAAGCTCGAATGATGCGATTTGTTCGAGATTGCCAACTATGTCGTGCAATCTCACGCGAGACAGGTACACATCAATCTAATTCATGTGACCATAACTTTTCAACGTGGTCTATTGAAACATTTCGAAACCTGATCTTTACGCAGTAACCTGCAAGTCACGCAATAAGGTCTCTAAATTAATATTGAAACTATGCTTGGGTGCAAACATACACGTCTGTATGTTTGCGCTGGAGTATACTGTTGAAACATTATATATTTACATCGGATGGATGAATGGGGGGTTCTAATGCATATTTCTTTTTTAAATTCTCTTAAAAAAGAAAATGGTATTTATTTTATTATAAGCGCTGTACTTTTTTAGATAGGAAATTGTTTTGCAAAATATAAAGATAGCAAATTAATTTGATTTATTTTTAACTTGCTTCGCTGATGGCGACGGTACTTGTATTTTTGAAACACTGTTTAGTTAAACATTGCCAGAAAAAAATTATTCATATTTTAAAGTTGTACTTCATAGTTTTGAATCATTAAAACTATATTGCAAGATAAAAAAACATAACTTTAAACTTATATTTACGCAGGAACTGTGGCAATGAAGATTCGGAAACGCGATTTTGCAAAAGTTTACAAAATAATTTTTTTTTTAATATTTAATGTAATTTAGAATAGAATACACGCATAAAAATGTTTTAAGAATATTATTGCAATAAAAAATTATTTAAATGCAATATGTTGGCATACAATGAACTTAGAATTACCTGTTTTCAAAACATTCTCCTTTTATGAAAAATGCTTCTGTGACGATAATATTTTGTGTGTGTGTGTGCTTATATATAGTTAAGACTTCTCCAGAGGCCCTGAACTAGGACTTTTAAAAAATTCCCACAAGTTTAGGAGTTATCCCCAATTGAAACAATTGTCAGTGTCTTTTTGTTAAAATTCCTTCGCTCTGATGTATTAAAATACACGAATAAATCCGCTTCTAAATTATATATTTCAAAAATCCTAGTTTAGGCTTTCTGCAGAGGTCTGAGCTATATATAAGCAAAACAGTATTATTTTAAAAGTTTTTTCCATAAAAAGGAGAATATTTTGAAAATAGGTAATTCTATGTTCACTTTTTGCAAAAATATAACTTTTAAATAATTTTTTATTGTAATAATATTCTTAAAACAACTTTATACGTGCATTCTAATCTAAGTGGCCATAAGTATTTTAAAAAAATTCGTCGGTACACTTTTGTAAAACCCCGGTTCCGAACTTAGTCGGATACCTGAAAAATTAATCTTTTATGTTTGATTTGGTTTTTGACTTCGCACTGTAATGAAATGCTAGAGCTTTTTGCGACAGACTTTCTGATTACCACACTACATTCATTAAAATTCCACACTATGCCAATGGGGAAACTTTGAGCACAATAGGTTTGGAACCAGATCTCGAGTTCATGGTTTAATGTCTTCGAGTTCATGAGCATGATCACATGAATAACCCTACCAAAGGTACACTTTAAAATAAATTACAACTCTAATGCAAATGATTTGTTTTGTCTTGTATATAATACTTTCAATCTGTAAGAAAAATATGAATAATTGTTTTTTAAACATCTCTTACAATTCCATACAAATAAAAATCCGAGAAAAATAAGTTTTTATCATATACATCTAATCTGCAAAATGGACAACTGTAATTTTTTTCGATCTTAAAGTAAAAAATAATTTAAATTCTTATAAGTGTTTAAAATTACTTTTAGGCAAGATATTTCTGAATTTCACAAGGAAAATTTTAGAGCACGGAGAAGATTTTTAATGACTTATTATCAAGAGACTCACTGCCTTAGAAATCTAAAATTGAATACAATTAAAACAATGCATTCCTCGGAAGAATTGCGAGCAATTTAATAGAACTGTAAAATAGAACAGCTTGCATCCAAGTTTCAAGTGAAGTTCAAAGTTGTTTAAATAAGTTTCTTGAAAACCATTTAATTACATAAAACTGTCAAGAAGATTTTAATACTTCACTTTCTATTATAAAAAAAAATATGAAAATTTAGAAAAAAATTCTTAATGATAGCTTATTGGTTACCCAAAATCATATATAAAATATACAATGTGTTTTGTTGTAATGATTTGTAACATCAACGAAAATATAGTAATCCATACCTTTTAATTTGTCTATTTTCTCTGTTAAAGAGCGCTTGGACTCCACTAGCAAGTTCACAGCAGACTTGCAAACTTATTATTTTTCGAAGAAGAGTTCATTCTTTTTAAGGAATATTTCAAGGGACAGTATTCTTAAAAGAATTCAGTTTTTTTCATTGATTAGCTTTTACTATTTTTTAAAGTTATCTAGTAGTACCAAAAAGTTGAATAAAGTCTTCGTACAACAAAAAGAAAAACAAAATTAAAGAATTTTCTTTTGAGTTTCTCTTAAATTTTGAAAAACTTCAATTGTTTCAAGGATGAAAATAAAAGAAGGGAAAGCCAGGAAAAGCATAAGATAAATGTGATTTGTATCGTGAGAAAAAATTATTCTTCCATATAAAAACATATTGTATTACCAAGACATAAATAAAATAATAAAAATCTCGGCTTTCATTTTTTTTAATATATTTTAGTGGAGAAAATAGAAAACTATTTTTCCATTGAAGGAAGAACTTCATTCATGGCAATACTTACAAATAAAATATGTTTCACAAAGTTTTGAGATTCAAAACGTTGCGCAAAATAATTATTTCCATTAACTGTGCTCGATATTTCGAAAAAAAATATCATATTGGTATGAATGGTTAAAAAAGGTTCTAGAAGAACTTACAGAAATAACTGCATTTAAAATTATATTTAAGTAGCTGATTTTATAAATATAAAGGCATGGAAAGTAACACTTCAAATATATTTTCATCAGAAGGTTTATTTTTTTTTTTAATCATGAAACCAAATTATCAGATTTTAAACAACTTTTCAAAATTTATTTTTGATTTTTTGTAACTATTATTGTTCATTAATCTTTCAAATTTTAAACACATTTGCTGAAAAAAAAAGAAACCCTGTATGTTTTAGTTTTTATTTTAACAATAAAATAATTTGAATAATTTCTTCTGAATAACTTATTAGTCATTTTAAAAATATTCGACATAATTTCTCTTTACTTTACAATAGAAGAAAATTTGCTTGATATATATATATATATTTTAGTATCTTTAATATTCTACAGTTTTATATTTTATTTTATAGCCTTGATGTAAATTAATGTAAATTTTTCACTTGCCCATGATCGAAAAAACCCACTTGAATTATTTTGCACACAATAAATTTAACAAATTTAATTCTTACTAGTTTTTACATTAAGTATATCACTGAAAAGCATCGAACGAATTTTAAAAATTTTCTTTGAAAGACTTATGCTACTTATGCTAACTTAAACTTTTTTAGACAATTAATTATTCATGAATTAAAAGTTCATGTACGTCCATGGTCATATTTACGGTTCATCAGTCTAAAAGAGAAGTCAAAATATGGGACAAAAAAGGGATTAAAGAAATATGTGCTCTTCAAACAGATACAAGCATTTACAACGTAGATCCATTCCGGAAATGAGGTAGATTTATAGTATCTTCAGCATTTAGACTATTTCCTTCACTAACTCCATCTTCAGGTTCTGGAAGTAATAGAGTTCTTCTAACGTCACGCAATAAAGCAACACGCCTGCTGTAGGCGACGGACTTCGTAATTTTCAACATCGGTCAAAATAACACCTGAGCTAGCAACCCCTTCTCCGAATTATTACACTACGCCAACGAGATGATTTTGAACTCGATATATTTAACGGCACCAGGTCTTCAGTGGCACCAGGAGTCAAATCCAAGACACGTCAGCTAAAGGTTTCGTGACTATAACTTTTCGACAACTGTTGCGCTTAGGTCCTGGAATAGAGGAAGCCGAGTTGGATTTGTCCTTATGAATATGCTCTATATAGCAGCGTTTCTCAAACTGTGTTGCTCGCCCCCTTTAGGGGGGGGCGTGATAACTCTAAGAGGGAGGTGCGAGCATATTAAAAAGTCAAAAACAAAAGATTTTAAAAAATTATTAATCTACTGTAAATAACAAACAAAATGCATTTTGACATAATAAAAAATAAAATACACATTTGCACTGATACAATACACTTATAAATGTATCAGTCTATATAATGTATTTTATTTTATTAATTTAACAGTACTAAGAGTAAAGAACAAGTTTGATAATTACCAGCGACCTTAGGGGTTTGTATTAAAATTTATCTTGAATTTGTGTACGGTTTATAATTAATCCCTTAATTGCCGAATAAAAGTTACGCGACTCGCTCCACAATGCCACCGTTTTCCACGTAGATACTCATATGGGATGTTTTTGGGGCGCGGGGGGGATAAATAAGCAAATCCTCTTAAATAAGTAAAAATCCTTCGAAAACGCTGTCAAAGTCCTTTTATTGCATTCTAAAGACTTTGGAATCATTTTATAGACAGTAGTGCACAGAAAAGCTCGTACTTCGGAAAGACGCATATATACGTCCAGAAAATTAATACTTTGGTAGAACGAGACGTTTATATGCACCGGTGTCACTTAAGAGGCTAAAGTCGTATTGTAGCTTTAGTGTCAAACTATAGTAATATTGAATTCAATACATTGCTATTGTCCGGGGGGGGCGCGCAATGAAACTTATGATTGAATAGTAGGTCGCGAATATTGAAAGTTTGAGAAGCACTGCTGTATAGCAATGGCTTGGTGATCTGGTTGGCGAATCTTTCCTAAAAAGATCCTCCCTTACTAGAAACTTGGCATACGATACACAAATAGGGCTCAAATTTTTAGCCCAATATTACACAGTTACAGAGTCTACTTCAAAAGATGGATAGATAGCACACCCATCCAACATGATAAATGCCCTTTAACACGATGAATGCCTTGATATCAATCACGTTACTTTACTCTGGTCACCTGCTTTGATTCTGCATGACATGTAGCATATCCCTAGGCACCTCTAAGTGAAGATATGCCAAGAATCAGTGGTTAAGCTAAAATTTGACTTGATTTAGATTGACTTTTATGTTAAATTCTAGCGAATATAGTTTTTCTCCTACTTATCTCATCTTCAATGTTGGTATTCTGCATACCTTGCTAAATGGATTCAACTCTACACAAAAGTGAAAATATATCAACAACAAAACCTTTTGCAAATCTTACCTCAATATCTCGCTGCAAGGGTCGTATATCTAAATTTTCATTGGTCATCATTGGTTTTAAATGACTTTTCACTTGCCTAGTATCCTCGGATCCAGTGGATTGAGAAAATAATTAAATATTTTCATAACTGTATTGTAATCTGAACAACACTTATCAAAATTTTGTCAAAGTTATCAAATTGTATCTTTAATAGTCTCTT
>BMAV01013469.1:436190-471504 GCA_019973955.1 Trichonephila inaurata madagascariensis | reverse complement strand
ACTTTCATACTTATAAACTTGAGTTTATTATGGAGACATTGAAAACTGTATTTTGTATTAGATCCTGAAAGTTCTTAAGATTAAGCTGTGGTCAAAATAAAATCGTTTTGTTTTATCTTATTAAAATTCAACTGTTTGCAAAAGTAATTTTATACAGTATATAATTTTCTTTCAAATTAAATTCTAATGTGTCTTTTTTTCTTTTTAATTTTTGATTGTTGGTTTAGAATCCATGGAACTTCGTACTTATAAATGCTCTGTTGTTACATATTTTTTAACAAGATGGAACTCCTAAATTAATTATTTTTTCTAAATGTGAATTTCCCTGCCTCTCAAATGAGAATTTCGTTACATTAGGGCATATAAAATATTTCAGAATATGAGAAGTTTTGCTGCTTCTAATTTTAGTCTGCTTCAAATTTACAAATTTAAATTTTCCAGCTCTCAAAACATTTAACTAAATTTAGAAAGTCAATGAAATTATTAAATGAAAAATAACTTTGGAATTGTATTTAATTCAAAGTGTAACAAAATAGCAACTAAATAATAACAAAAATGCATCAATGTATTTTAAGCTCCTGCAATATAAAAAAAAAGTTTAATCTAAATAAAGCAATTATAAAAAAGTCAATATAAAAAAAAATTCTACTTGTTACAGCATTATTTAAATTCAACTAACTTGTGAATAGCATAAAAGTTAGCTGTAAAAAACATTGTAAAAAAATCAGAGAAATTTTAATAAAGCCGTCTTATAGGTGTGATGAAAAAACAAAGAATTAAAATTATTTATTTTGTTTATAGCAAATCGTTTGAGTTGATTAAAAGTTTCCGCATCAGTTTCTTAAAAATATCAAATGGAATTTAATATAAATGGAAAAATCGAAACGATAAACAGCTCGAAGAGTTTAATGAATCCATGATAAGGAAGTTGGTGATAACTAGCTAAAACTAAAAACAATAACTCAGATGAAGGCAATCAAGTTTGAAATTGCAGAAGGAAATATGATGACGGAAAAAAATTGTAAGAAAATGTATTCCTGTTCCTGCTAATGAGCACAAATGATAATTAAAATGATTACCTTCAATATTTACGGAGCAAGTAGCAATCTGTTAAATCTAAGTGAATGAGGATGATATGAATGTATAATTTCAACTTGATGGGATTTTTAATATTGTAGTTTTTGAATAATTCTTATGAGATCATTTTCGGAAACAGAAGGAATTTGTACTTAACAACCATTATCTTGATAAAAAGATTTAATAATATTTTTTCAACTGCTTTAATAGCATAATTAATATTTTGCTAATTATAGATTTGATATGGTAAGGTTAATTATTTGATTCTGGTAAATGTAGCTGTAATATAGGGTAATTTAAGATTGCAATTGTTGTTTATATATATTTTATATAGTTCTATTACATATATAACTATTTGAATTTGATTATTTTTTGGAAATTTAAGTTTTACTTAATAACGGGGAAAAATAATTAATTTAATTAGATATCCTTTTTCTGTACTTTAATTAACGGGATAAGGTAAAGGGTTTACATTTGTTTAATTATGCTTTTTGTTAATCATAATACTCTAAATTTTGAAAACAAAAGTTTTATGTGAAGGTATTTTAAATTTTAAAGCGGATATCCTCTTTTCTTCCAATATTCTCACATAAATATTAAATACATGAGATGACGTTTAAATACATATACACCGATTTTAAATGAAAAATTATAGAATACATAGTAGTTTTTCTTCATCCCAAAGCGCTTTAAATTGTGATGAATCGTTCCTTTATATGTTATTAGCAAATTCTACTATAAGTAGCTCACCTTAGTTAACTTCATATGATTAAATGTGTCAATTAAGATCATTCTTAACTCTTACCTTTCGAAATAACTTAGTTAATGTTGAGCCGTATATATCGCTGCTAAGATAATTACTGTTACTTTTTGTTTCTCTTTAATTTTCAATTTCACTTATTGCCACTTCAAGAAAGTAGTTTTTAAAATAAAGAATTAAATTGAAGTCTAAGCGAAAATGATAACATATCACAAAAATGAAAGACGCTTTTCATGCAGTAAATTTTAAATGTTACCATAAAATAATGCACAGAAAATCTTCTAGAAAATTAACATATAATGCAACGAAAAATCACTGATAATTAGTATATATCAGTGATAGGAGAACACAATTATTTTAAAACAGTCTTCTTTAAATACCAGCCAAAATACTCTTCAAAATATGTAACATCATCTTTATAATACTTTATTTAAAGAAATTTTGTTGTCCCTAATAGGCAATTTTAATCATGAAAAAGGTTTTCAACCAAGATCTATCGGGTTCCTTGGTTAATAAAATATTTTCGCTTGCACAACAACTTATAATGTTTTATTTTGAACAGCACATCTTAGCAATTAGCATATTATTCAGAAACAAAATGCTGAATTCGAAAGTTTGTAGATAACTTGTTGGTAAATTTTATGAAAAATAAAAATACAAACGAGTGTGCTATGCTATATTTCAGTTTTATAATTACTTCAACATATTATTAAGGTAGATAAATGAAAAGAATGTGCTGTGTAAACAGAAAAAAAGATTAAAACTATTGAAACAAATTTGTTTTAACTGTTATATAGCTGTTTACCTGTCTGATACCACAAACATCTTAGCATCAAAAATCACCATCCTTGCGTTTATCGATAATACAAGCTGTACCTTACCTTTTAGAAGTCACGCCTCTCATTGAAAATAATGTCATTTTATTTTGCTCATCATAAAATAAACAAAAATATATTAATAATTCTCTAGCAATGCTGAATAATAGCTTTCAAAATGAACTTACGTTTATCCATTTTCTTAGAAAAAATAGAGCAGGAAGTAATTAATTAATTTATCTTTTATTAATTATGTATCCGCATCGGAAAACAAGATAAAATCTTTTTAGATAATAAGATTAGTAGTTTAAAGAGTTGCTATATTGATTAAACCCCTTCACATGTAATCATTTTATAGTTATACCTTCCATTAATGTTGTTAATCTCATTGTATCTTAGTGAATTTGGAAAGTAAATAATGTGATTGTTATAACCAAATTGAATATTTTATGTACTAGGAAGTTTTTTTAGATCTCATGGTATTTCGCATTGATGGAAAATTATACGAATACATTAATATGTACATAAAATTTACTTATTGTTTTAATAAAAAATATGATAAGCGTTTGTTGATAAGATATATGAAATAATATATCGAAACCGAATAAGATACATAATAATTAATAATGTAACAATTCTAGTTTTGGGCACAATTGATTTTAAATTTTACTAAGCTACAATTTTTTTCTATGAACTTGGCACGATACTATTATTATAAATGATTTTACTATCTATCAGTCACTTAAGAAATTAAACACAAAGTTGAAATTTAGGAAAAATAATATCTACTTTTTTATTGTACCTGAATTTCTCTCTTACATTTTTCAAGCATATTTTATGAACAATTTAAGAATGACATGTTTGCCTTCAACTGTAACAGAATTTTAATATGATCTTTTCAAAAATAAATGTTCTATAAAAAAATTATATTCGTATTGCATGCAATTCATGTATGATTATCGTACAAATTATCTGTGCTATTCTGCCGAATGGATATTTATGCATTTGAGGAATTTCATTCTTATGTGTTCAACTAAATGCTTTAATAAATCTATACTAAGCAATCAACGTTTTAAAACAGCTTTTCTATTAAGATCTAATAATCAAAATATTAGAACAAAAATATTTAATTGTAAGACTATGAATTTATTTCATAAAGAAATAATTCTGAATATATCTCAGTGCATATTTTCTCCTTTATTTTGACATTTAATATACTCTTTAAATTGCGTTAACATGTTCAAAAAAACATGACAACACAATCTATTTAGTTAGACATGCGCGAACACTTAAAAAATTGATGAAATTACATTATTAACGAACTTATTCCCTTTAAAAATAGGAATTCTGTTTATTTATTAATATATTTTCCATCCACTCGCAGTACTCTTTTAAGTCATATTTTTTTGATATTTTATATTTCACGCATGCTAATAAGTACCTTACGTAAAAAGGTAAGAAATAACGTAATTATGTCCTAATTGCCAATTAATGCATATAAAATGAAATTGAGATACTGAAATAATTCATTAAATTATCTGTCTAGATAAAATAATCTATACTAATTGTTCTAATATAAGAGTATATATATATATATATATATATATATATATATATATATCTTGCATTGAATTGCATTTAAATTTAAACACTTCGCTTCAAGACTGTATCAATTTTCAGCTTGCATGCTACGTATTTAAAGTTTTCCTGTAACTCCAAGGCGTAGAGTAAATGAACTTTATATCCTAATATCCAGTGTTTTCGGAATTTAAATATTGAGATCATTGTAATATTATACATACGAGGAAGTTATTTATAAAATCTATTTATTGAAGTTTCTGCGTTATCAAAGTTCACAGAAGTTTCATTTCCCGTTTGTATCTCAAATGCAGAATAATATTCTTTGTATCTACTATTTACTGAAATGAAACACCGATGGTCTCCGTCACAAGGGGATATACGACACCTCAGGGGTTAACTTCCGCCAAACAATGAAGAGTACTTGCCCTATGATCTTTCCTTCCACTGGAATGCAACTTCGGTAGAAAAGTTTCAGTGTTTAAGATTTAGAAATCTGGAGTTCGGTGTACCCTTGAGTTAAGGCAGGTAGATTAATAAAGACAGTTGAAACTTTGAACTATTCAAAAACACAATACTCAAAATTAAAAATATATATTTCACTGACTTATTTTACGCACTTTAAAGATATATCACTTACATGTATATTGGAATGTATCGCGGTTATAAGTAGAAAAAAAGAGCTATTGTTAATCAGAAGCTAACTATGCGAAAAATATGCTCTACGAGGGTGGTCTCAGAAGTACCCGGCCCAACACACTAAAATTTTGGGAAAAAAATATATTTATTTTTCAACATAATTTCTTTTCAGCCCAATACATTTTTCCCCTCAATGTTCAATAAGTTCGATATCCTTTTTTATAATAAGAACTGTTTTGCTCTTCAAAATAGCCATTAACTGCTAACATCCCTTCTTCATCATGGGAAAATCTTTGAACACTGAAGCATTTTTTCAAGTTCGAGAATAGAAAACAATCCGAGGGGGCTAAATCTGGCAAATAGAATACATGAGGTAGCAATTCAAACTTTAATTCATTAATTTTGGCCATTACAATAATGTATTTGTGAGCAGATGCATTGTCTTTATGAAACAACATTTTCTTCTTAGCCATTTGTTGTCATTTTTGCTTGATTTCTTCGCTCAAATTGCAATAAGTTCGCGCGATACTCGCCATTTATAGTTTTCCTTTTTCAAGATAGTCAAGGAAAATTATCCCATGCACATCCCAAAAAACCGAAGCCATGACCTTGCCTGTAGATGGAACGATCTTCGCCTTCTTTGGAGTCGGTTCTTCCTTTTCAGCCCATTGTTTTGATTGTTATTTTGTCACAAATGGTGAGAATGCTGTTTTTTCTGCATGACAAAACTCACCATTTGTCTCAAATGGTGAGAATTCATGATCTATGTTTGGGGGTGAAGTGATGGGCTCATGTTTCATCCATGGTTATGAAACGGTTCAGAAATTCTGATTTGCTGGTGGGAAACTTCTCTAAACACTCAATTGAAACATCTTCACAACACTGTTTTTGATCGAGTTTGAGCCAATGCGGCTCCCATCTTGTACACAGATGTCCACATTTTCAGATAATATGCGATGTACCGCATTTTTTGAAATGCTTACTATGTTTGCTAGCTCGCACACTTTCAGTCGACGATCATCCAGTACCACTTTGTGCATTTTCTTCACCATTTCTGGAGTCTTCACCTCATTTTGTCGACAACTGCGATGCTCGTCTTGGCTGCTCGTAAGGCCTCGTTTAAACTATGCTATCCAATATTTAAGTGCTGTAAACAAAGAAGTCTCATCCAGAGTAGAATCTAGTTCAGCTTTTATATTGGTTGTGCCGAGGCCTTTCAAATAAAAGTATTGTATCACATAATGATGACCCTTTTCTACATTTTCACAAATTCACTGAAAACGTTCACTATTGATGGCTTCCAAACAAATAATGAAAAAACGTGGAGTCTTAAAACTGAAACATATGCTATATAGATTGCATATTTTTTAATACAGATATATCTTTCAAAGACCTACCGCTATCTCTCGGTCAGACCGGGTATTTATGGGATCGCCCTCGTATGGTCTGAAAATTAAAAGAAAAATACTAAAACGATATTTTAAAATTTAATATTGCCACTAAAAGGTTGAATTTTGGAAAAAAAAAAGGGGGGGGGGGAGACCCAATTTTAGTTAGAGGGCTTAAAAACCGAAAAGTAAAATAATTATCGACAATATAAATAATTGAAAGTGAATTATGTGTTATTGATAATTGAGTACTGAATAGTCACTAGTACAATGTACATTGCAACATTTCATAACCCCAGGCCTCTCTTCCTGCACCATCGAATCAGTTCGATTTATTTCATTTTCGTCTGCATCAAAGATATGTTTTGAGATTTAAACAAACTCCAAAATGTCTTTGCCAGCCAAAATTGGGACTGTAAACACATTATCATCATCTACTGCAACAAATTTTTCCGATGATACAGTAGGACAGTCCAATAATACAAAAACTTTCTTTACCAGAAATAAAATATAAAAAGTGTTAAGCGATTTTGTATTCATGTTTAAAATGGAGAAAAGAAAGGTGTTAAAGTACATAGTAATTTGTTGGGACAATTGTATTATATCGTGTTAACCGATATTTTGTCCTAAGCGTTTTCGTGTTACAGGAATTCCACTGTATTTAGATTTGCAGGTCAAGCTTAATAAAATCCTTTTCAGTATATTTCTAATTCTAATCGATCCTATTGAACTGATAAAATTTGCAACAACACTTGAAGTAAAGCTAATCGCAATAGGAAATTATTATCAAGTTGATACACTTATTAAAAATGCCATTATATTTCGAAAACAAACGTAGATTCAAAAAGATAGGAAACATAATGCTAAATACACTGACTTAAGACCTTTGATTTGAAAACGTTTCCATATAATCGTAATCCTTAATTTAATCAAGTTAACTACAGAAGTTTAAAGCTCATTTTTAATTCCGAATTTAAAAGTGTGGAGGCGTAATTTGAACCCACTTAATTTCTATTCAATTTCAACAATTAAGTTAGCTTTTAAGAACCAATTAGCAAATTACATATAGTAACGCTTTAGTTTTGCATTAATATAACTAATAGTGACAGCCCATTTTATAGTAGGAATTGAGTAGAAAAGAGCTAACTTGTTATTTTGTTGTTGACGTATTGCTTCAGCCTTGAAAATCTAAGGGAATAGTTTTAATTCGATAATGTTTATTAGTCTGAATAATATAATTGGGTCTATCGTATTATTTGAAAATGTAACTGTGCGCAATTGTATGCCTTCCTTCAAAGTTATCATAAATATTATTTGAAATATGGGATTATCAGAAGAGGAGCTGTTTTCCATTAACTAATTGCATATAAACCATTTGAATGGAACAAATAATAATTTTAATCGCAACATTATTACCATAAATTCCTGCGTATAACGAGCACTTTTAACACAAAAAGATCAAAATTTAAGGGTGCGCGTTATAAGTCGGGTTTTCAAATAAGAGCTTTAAAAATAAAAGAAAGAGATAAGTATAAGAGAATGTGCACTTCCACATGTATCGAAAAAAAATGTTTATTTAACAGAAACGATGAACTTATGAAGTTAAAAGTGTGTTGTTTGAGAAATATGCTAATTTTTAAAAAACTTGACATAATATTTCGAATAAATGACTTTAAAAAATATAAGAGTGTTGCGCACGTGCACTTCAGGTTTCTTCGTAAAAAAGGGGGTGCACATTATAATATACCTAAAAAATTTTTAAAAAAATGCAGCTTGAATGTATAGATGCGCGTCATACACCGGTGCGCGCTATACGCCGAATTTTACGTAATTTATTTAAAACGTATTAAAACAAAAATTACTGATAAGTACCATTCTTTACATTCAAGGTATATAATTCTTAAAATTGAGAGGAAACAAACAGTTGGATTAATGAAAAAGGAGCTACCTAGATTTGCAAACACATTTCAAAAGGAATCTTTGTTTTTTTTTCATTATTTATTTATTCCTTAAACATAAACCAGAAGAAATCTTGTTTTTCTCTGTTATGTGAGAATAGCAAGTACAATGTTTTCTTAAGGAAATATTGAAGTAATTTCTGAAAGAAAGCTGAGTCTTAAATGGGTATAGATGACATATACGAGTAGATTAGTCCGTTGGTATAAGATTGTTGCGTGACTTGGTATCGGAATGACTAGTACCTTCGGAAACGGTCAACTTCAGCTTAGCAATGGATATAAGAGTATTTTATCTTCATTGTGAACTATCAACGCTCTCTGTGTGTTATTCCTTTTATGAATAAAAGAGCTTATATTGGTGTAAATCTTTTTTTATGTCGTATAGTATCATAGAATACAGCCATATTGTACAGGGCACTTTAAAAAAGTGGATGGGAGTCTAATTATAATTAAATTATATTTATGGTTGTCTCATATACTGTTTTTCGTAATGGTGACCGAAAATGAGTTTTTACCTATGAAAAAAAAATTAATCTTTTTAAAGAAGTTATGCAAACTTTTATAGTTTTCTTTACGAATGTTTTGTAGAATCAAACTTCAATATTGCTTATTTAAAAGTAGAAAAACAATATTTTACCATAAGAGGATTTAATTATTTTTAAAATTTTGGTCATTGATCAAATACATTATCATTTGCTTTATTGAGAGAGAGAGACTCATAATATAATCAATACAGTTTTTTTTTTCTTTAAATATATTTTATTTTTGTTGCTTTGAAGTAGAGTTTTAAATTATATATCTTACCGTTTAAGCGTGAAATTCATTATTTCATAGAAAAACTAGGTATTTCATGAAATAACTAGATCAGTCAGTTAAAGTATATGAAATTAATGAATTCTACGATTTAACTAGGTATTCTATAGAATAACGATTACTTGATCGTCAAAGTATGAAATACGATATTCAAAAGTTCTATGAACCGGTTCTAGCTGCATTGGGAAGACTTTTTCCAATTTGGTGGAATAAAACAAATGTATTCTAGATATCAGTTCAGTATATGTCAGCGAGAATTAATTTACAACGAAGAAGTTCCAAATATTGACACAACGCTTTGAACTGCTGCAACAGCTCAAAATTACGGTATTGGACAAGGATTTAAAAAGTGCTCGTGCAGAAAAGAAATTGTGTAATACTAAACAGTGTGTTTTTTTTTCAAAAATTATAAATAGTTCAATTTAAAGTGTAATCACAGCAATCCTTACTCTAAATAAATAATGAAAAGTAAAATAAGATATCTCATGAAATTTTAATTAATATTCTCTTACATTTTTGTTTTAAAAAGTTTCCACAATGTTTTTTTAAAGCAACAGTTTTTCTTCCCAGCATGTATTTTGTTAATAATATTTAAATATAAACTCTTTTTGCAGCATATTCTTTTTTTTATCCTGTTCTGTTTAACTAATAGCAATATGAGCAATATAATAAATTATATCAACTCTGCTTTCCCTTATTATTTATCAATTATTCATCCGCAAAAGAGATAAAATGTATTTTTCGAGAGATTTTAGCTGTTAAGGATCAATTAACGTATACAACATCTTTGGAATTGTTTATTTTTCACTGTAACAGTCTACCCTTAGTTATTTCGTAGAATACCTAGTTATTTCATAGAATAACTAGTTAACGGATGAAATTGTTCCTGTATTGCATACTTTGACTTGTCAAGTTATTTTATGAAATAACTGAATTATACACTTAATGGTAACATATATATATATATATATATATATATATATATATATATATATTATAACAACAAAGTTCTTTCCGAAATTTATGTAGCAAAGAAAAAAGTATTCCACTATATTCTTTCATTAGTCAAACTATTCCATTAAGAATTTCGAGAAATTTGTTAATGTTATGTGATTATTTAATACCTTGTGTTAAAAAAAATACCTTAGTCCATTTAATTCAATTCTTAGAACATAGTCCTGTGTTCATTCATATTTCTTGCATACATGTTGCATTCAGCCATAAACTAATTCTTCCTATCTCAGCTGGGAGCTGTGTAAGATGATAAATAAAAAAAATCCATTTATATAGAAATTATTTAAGGCTATTTTCTCCAAATGGAAGAGGAGAGAGAGAGAATATTTATCTGAGTTTTTTAAATTTCTTAAAGAATTGTGCTTCCCTTAAAATAACTTTTCAAAAAGATTTTCAGTTAATTATAACTTATACAATAAAAATAAATTATAAACTTAAATTCACATAAAATGGTAATATTTCGTTTTAACATTTTTTGATCAGCTTATCTTAGATTTATTTATTTCAGAAAAAAAAATGTTTCTTTTTTTTCCTTATAATGTATGAAACATCGCGCTTAGTAACATTTACATTATAGCTAACTTTTCTTTCAACAATAAATTAATTAATATTTTTAATTTAAAAACTTAATTTTGAAATTCTTAGGTAGTTTGAATCTTAAAATAATAAATATTTCTTTAAAAAACTGCCAAAACACATTATTCACATCGAAACTATTACTCCTTGAAATTTCTTGCATTTTTTTCAGTAAATGTTTAAAAAAAAACTGTGTATTAAAAGAATTTCCTTTTAGAGAAGGTTTTTTTAAACAAAAAATACTAATTCTGGGGCACTATACATTCTCTTTTCTTTGGTAAATTTATGCAATATTCTATTTAGATACTTAGTACTGCAAACACAGTGCGAAAATGTTTATCTTTTATGGCACACGTCCAATGTTACCACCTTTATAATACTAACGAAAAGTTTCTTTTCAGCTCTAATAGATAAAATATTTCGTAGATTACGGAGGGGAATAACAAAATAGGATGTCCTGTTAGATAAGCTGGAAACATATATTGAGCGATAGATTTTATAGAGAAGGAAAATACAATGCACTGCAATCTTTGTGAGTTACGACCGAATAGGAGCTTCAAATTCTGACGAATAACTTTGGAGATGAAAAGTTGGTTCTTTATTATCTTGGAACGAATGATTTACATATCGTATCAATCGCCATACACTTTACCTAAGTAAAACTGATAAGAAAAGGATTTCCGAGACAAGGGAAAAATAACGATTTACAGCAAACTTCTAAACAAGAAAGTATTGTTATAACTAAACCGTTTTAACAGCATACTGGAATGGCTTTGTTTAAGCATAATCTTTATCTTGAAAATGATGATAAAATCAGATTGTGTTGAAATACTTAACAGCAAGAAAATACCGATACAGACTGTACACTTTCGATAAAGCTAAGTAATAATACTTGGCAAAAAGATGATTTTTTCCATACGTGATGATTGATAATCGTATAGTTAAAATAATAGTTATGAACAAGAAAAAAAATATTTCATTGAGATGCTATAATTATAAAATTCAAGATATTATTTAAGATGGCATTTATTGTCTTGATAAGTATTAAAATGGCTTTAATTTTATCTAGGCTTCCAAATGATTCAGGTTCTTTTAAAAAAAAATGAAATAAATATTACTCATAAAAAATCCTTCAAATCGAAATAATAGATAAATATTTTGAAAAGAAATAAAACGCATGAAAGGGATTGCTTTCTAAGTATAAACCTATTCCCTATCATTTATTCTTCTTTTAGAAGTCAAGTAATTACTGCAAAACTGAAACGAAATACTTCGCTAACGTCATAAGCTCATTTATGTTAAAAGCAATTCCAATCATCTGGTAAAACTCGAATTTCAGAGTTTGTCTCTTTTTTAAAATGAGTCTTATAATGGGACTTGAGGATCAGAAATTTCTTTAAAAATTCGAAAATCAAATTTAAAATTTCTGTTTCATGTCTTACGTAGAGATTATGGATAAGGAAAAGAGAGAAGACAAAAGACCAATGGATCTTTACCTCAAAACGCTGGCCCTTTAAATTGTAGAATCTCTGAATTGTAATAAAATCCTATAATTGAAAAAGCAAGAATAATAAAAGGGGAGAAGGATAAAATATGTTTATGTTTAGAATCAGTCTCAAAAAAGTAAAAAAAAAAACAGCCACAAATAGAATTTTTGCATTAGTTTCTACATATTTCGAAATAACAACTGCTTGGTCATTTTCAATAATTCGGTACACTGGAATATTATTGCTTTTTGTCTTTTAGAGAGTAAATGTCTTTCATAGCCTTGATTTAATTAAAAAACGAAGTTGGTAGGAATTTCAGGGGGAAAAAAGAGACTCTGAAAGGTCATTATGATGCATCGGTTAGCAAAAATCTTCAGGAAAAAAATAAACATTTGTATTGATATCAAAACGTATAGATAAACATATGAGTAATCTCTGAATTACTAAAGAGTTACATTTCTTTTAAGATAAAATTAAAATATTAAATATGCTTAAAATAGTTTGAGAAGCATTTTATATAAGGGTTTTACATAAAAGCGCTGTGTAATGGAAATAACAAAATATCCATAGATCAGCACAGTTACGCTTTCGAAGCGCATATAAGTAGGCAGCAGAGGCCGTTCAAACAAATGAGTGTTTGCAACACAGGGCACGGTGAACAGAGCTGTTGGCTTGCATGTACAATATTGTAATTAGAGATACCTTAGATATGCGCCCAGTGGCAACATCAACAGATGAATGACTGTGAGAGGATTTGTATAATAGGTATTAGTGAAACGCATTGATCAAACAGGTGGATCGGCCCCAACTTTGATGGAGTGATATGGTAATACTCGGTGTTGGAAATAATTAATCAGAAAACGAAGAGTTATATTTCATGATGACTGAGACGTAAAAAAAACAGAAATGAAAGTGATTATCATGAAGTCATATGATCTGCTATGAAGTGACGTCTTAAGATATCGTGAGTTCTTGCATTTAATTTGAAATTCCTAGTTTTCGGAGAATATGTCGGATAATAACTTTGAAGAGAATATTTTTTTATTATGATCTTATTGCAGCTGAGTCGAGTAGTAGGTGAGGCTTCTTCAAGGCGAGGCTATGAGCCCGGGCTCAGTTGGCTCATTCTTTAAAACGTTCCTGCTGTCATGTTCCCACACACATCAATTCAACGTCATTTCTCTGTATATCTGTTAGTATATATGAAACTATTCAGAGATGGACTCAAGAACCAACAAACCACTGCATAAAGGAGGTCAATGTATGTTAAATCTATCAAGGCTCAATGTCTTCTTGTTGGTGTAATGTGGTAGTTAGGAAAGAGAGTTGCCAACTCAGGTAACATCATCGTCACTTTATCATTGTTCAAAATTACGATGTCCGTCACTAGTAATCATCGTGTAGCCTTATACGACAATAATATTACTCTTACTCCCTCACTCAAGAATCAGCATCATTAAGTCGCTTACCCTTGCCTCCAGAACGTGTATGATGTTGATTTGACGTTTTCTCATCTCATCCAAGCTGGAGTGTGTCCAATTAAAGTCATACTATCTTCAGTGATGAATCCCTCTTCAATCACAATACTGATGACCATCGCACATGCGCGTGGAGGGGTCCAGGCCTGCGACATGACCCAATATAGGTTGCTCAGAAGCATATGGTCATTATACAATGCATGATGTTGTGGAGAGAGCTTAGTTGGGACATTCACACAATCACCTCTGGTCATTTTTCCTGACACTTCGAGGACTCTAAGCTATGTCGATGACATTTTAATATGCCCATATCTATATTGTAATAAAATCTTAATAATGTGGTCTTGTCTATATAACCAGGTAACCAATTTTTTATTTACCAACAAAGCAATGTTTGGTCACATACTGTGTGATGTATTTCAACATTATGCTTAAGGATATGGGTTTACTTTTCAAGATTCGCCTAGTCACCAGATCACTTGCTAATGCATGCTTGTATCTGGGAAAGCATGATAAGCAGCTGCAGCCATTTATAAACCGTGTACTTCCAGCATTCTATAAATGGGACAGTTTAATTCCGTTTCCATACATTGAGTAAGCTATGTATGGAAACATCACGGTACATACATGGAATGTATGGAAACACAATGCATCCTAATGTTTCAAATACTCACACTTCCCAATATGCTCGAAATTTGCATACTCCAGCTTTTCTGCCCCTATTTGAAGAATGTACAAAGCCATTTTACCATATCTAGAGTATATCGGGAACATTTCCCTACAAATTTGAACTACTCCTGCTTAAATATGAAACCAGTGCATCGTTTTTTTAAATGTTTATCTTATGACTGTTTTTCATAGTTAATATATGTGATGTTATGGTTTAAAATAGATATTTAATTTGCTGGCCTATATAAGTATGACGCTGGGCATTCGTGTTCAAGTACATGTTCTTCATATCACTAAGAATTTTGTAAGACCTAAGTAAAATATTTATGGGAAACTGAATACACTTTGGGTCACCTTTTTCCTCAGTAAATTATTTCGAATATAACAGCAATACCTCCAGAAAATAACTTAGTTATATTGATGTATTGGTGGAACCTTAGAGGATGTTAATGCGAGCAATACAGATAGAGTTAAAAGAAACCGGATAGCTGTATGTCTACTTGAATGTAACAAAACTCACCCCAAAAAGAGGATCATATGACCTCATTTGCTACTAAAAACCAAATTACTGTAATGAAAGAGAGTTTTTATCATTGTGAATGGAAATTACTCTCAAGTAAGAGAAAAATAAACTATTCATTATTGCATTTCTTAATTTAGTCAGAATATATATATATATATATATATATATATATATATATATATATATATATGTATAATACAAATTTCTAAAATATAAATAAGCAATCAGTAATTTTGCTTCAATCCAAGTAAATAATCAGCGTATCCTAAAATGTTATTAATATGAAGCATTTATTTTCCATTCCCAATTCTATTCCATTAATCAGAAATATTTAATATTTAAAAAGTAATATCTTGTTTTTATACGTAAAAAACAAATGTGAAGGGAAATTTAATCCTATTATTAATATTTCTACGAATGACTAAGATTCAAATTAAAAAAAAATGGGGTACAAAACTGAAAAGTATTCCAAAGTATTTGCTTTAATAAGAGTAATTTCTAATAAAATAAGAAGTTTTAGCATATTAACTCTACTGTAATGAAATGAGACTCTTCTTAAGGTAGAAAAAGCTTCAAGGACAAATAATTATTCATATTTTATTCGCTTTCGATTTAATCTCTTACTCACAAAGATTATATTTGTTGAAATATTTATCAATTCTGAGAAGTGTTTTCCTTATTTCTCTGAATAATACAAATATTTTTTGCCTTCTTATTATTCTAATAAAGATTACTTTCTTTCACAATTAAAGAATTATTTATATATTTCATATGCAATTAAACCTAAACATTTCTTTAAAAATATCTTTATCTTTTATTTGTATAAATGAATAAAACAAAATATAGATTGTCACAATGAATGAGTTATTATAATGTGTGCATGTTAATAACTGACTTGTCTACTGAAGATAAAATACGATCAATTTCTTGACTTCCGCCGTTGCAAGAATAAAAGCAAAGGGGAAAAATGTTTCAGTAACGATCATAAGTAATATCAAGTAAGCCTTATGAAACAATTATACCATTATTATTTTTTAAAAAAACATTCGACATTTACATAAAAGTTGGAGGGAAATGCAAATGTCCCAAATTTAAAATTTATGTGAAATTATTTTATGCTGGTTGAAATATTAAATTATTCAATACTCGTATAAATATGTTGTAGTGGCATATCTTTAGTATATATTCTTCATCCGCGATTAGTTAAGATGAGGGCGGGATGAGGGGTTGTAATCAGAACATTAGAAAGCAAGTTTTTTCACATGTTGATACTTTCAAACGTATAATGTGTTTCGTAATTCGTTCGAAAGACTGTAAGATTGATTAAAAATAAACATTAAGTTTCAAGAGAACCGTTTTCATGGCAGACAATCTCAGTGCAAGACCTCTTTCTGCATCCCGAAAGAGGATTGACACTTTTGTCACTTAGTTTATCTCAGATCATTGTGCCAGAACAGCACCGACAATATCTGCTCCTCTAAGTTAAGATACTTATTCAAGACGATCCCTTAGGCTTGTCCCTCTTCATTTCCCATTCCAAAAGGCCCCTATATAGGTGATCTCAAATTCATGGTACAAACAGGGTAGATACAAGACAATGTATCAATCATTTATTGTATAGGAATGTATGGGAGCAAGTGACGCGCTAAGGCACAAACAGGGGAAACAAAAAGAAAAAGAAGTGGAGTTATTGGTTGGTTGCGTTTCTGCTAGAGGGCAGTAGATGTCTAGCCGCCGTTCATAATGATGCATCTCGGCAGGGGAAGGCGTCATTCGCAATTGTGCTGACGTCTACGATGGGAGGCATTACATATGTTGAAAATGAAAAAATTATTACATGTACGGCCGTGTAAGTGGTAACGGCAGAGCTGCACTACTATTGTATCTCACGCAGTTTCCTGATTGACGAACATCAGGTCACAGAATTTTTCAGCGGTTACATCGTCAACTTCGTGAAACACGTTCGTTCAAAGCCTGGAAGAAAGCATATTAAACGTTGTATTTATTAGACCAGAGTCAAGTACAAGGACATAAGTGTGAGTCATCAGATCATTTGTAGTGTGTTAAACGAAAATCGCTTACATCTCTTACATTTTGTGCTAGTACAAGCTTTAAGTCAGGCAGGCTATCTTCTCCGTCTGCCAGTGAGTGGTACATCAATGCGAACTATCATATATAAAATTATATACAAAAATTAACACACTTATCTTGATAATTTGTACGGTTTAGAATTAACCCCTTAACTGCCGATTAAAAGTTACTGGATTCGCTTCCTAATGCCAACCGTTTACCTCGTAAGCGCGAGTATGTGTTTTATTGGGGGAGGGAAAGGAATAAAGAAGCAAAAAAATAATCTGAAATAATTAAATCCCTCGCAAACATTGTAAATTTCCTTTTATTGCATTCTAAAACTTTCGGAATAATTTTATGGAGATAACCATGCACAGAAAATATCATACTTCGGAAAGACGTACATATACGTACAGAAAATTAATGCTTTGGTTGAGCGAGATGTTTATGTACGTCGGTGGCACTTAAGAGGTTAACGTCGTATGGTAGTTTTAGCGTCAAAGTAGAGTATTATTGAATTCAATACATTGTTATTGTATGAGGGGGCGCGGTGAAAATTGTGATTGAATACTGGGTCGCGAACATTGAAACTTTGAGAAGCACTGTTCTAATTGAATATTAAGTAAGTTTAAATAAAAGCGATTATTCTGCATCATATAACATTTGATGTGCTGTTACACATGCTACGGTTGTTTTAAGAAAAAAGGGAAAAAAATTCCAATTTTTTAATGCCCGAAAAATGAATTCTAGCTTAGACTTTCAGGATATCTATTGAATATGATTTAATTATATAACAATTATGACATGGTTCGATTATGTAGAATCGTTTTTGCTGATCTTTATTAGAATTTAATTAAAGTTTGTACTTTACAGAAAAAAATCTGGAATATTTTAATATCTTCTTATTATCTTACTTAACAATTTGTTATATTTTATGTAACAAGCATATCTAAATGCATGCATCTGTTTGTATGTTTTTTCTATGTGAACACAATCTGCTTACATAACATTGAAAGATAACAGGGAATTAACGCAAAAAAATATAAGTAGTACTTATACGGAATAAGAAAAAAAATAATTTTTAGAGTAATATAAGCTCTATTCAACAAGCCTTCCGATCTATTTTAAGAGTATTAAGGTTCTCATAACTTAAGAAACTCATAGTATTTAAGTTCTCCAAATAAGAGAAGTTGATACTATGTTGAGGATGAAGTAATTCTGGTAGAGAAAGAGAAAAAAATAATACGGATATATTTGCTGAAATATCTTACGTTTTTTTCTTTATTTTTTATTTTAAACTTCTGACTCTCAAAATATTTATTAAATATATTTGTGACTTAAAATAGCTAGCTAGTTCCAAACTGTTTTTTACCGAATTATTAATTAAAAATGTATTACTGAAGATTAAATTTCTAGATTTACTACGACAAATAGTAACATAAATATATGAATATTTTGGGGGCTTCTTTTGTATTTGAGGAGGAATATATTTAATAATAAATCGCATTTCTTAGTAAGAAAAATAAATAAACATCACAAATCCAAAGATTTAATTAATGATAAAATCAATAGAAATCAAATCAGAGTTATTTGAATATAGTTTATGTTAAAATTTAAACTTTGGATTTCAATTATGAAAATAAATAGCATAACTTTTATGCACATTGCAACTTAGATTTTAAAAATGTTCTGTTTCTATATCGTTTAGTTTTATTTTTCCATTCTCGAATATTTACGGGTAAGTAAGGGACTGTATACAAATTAATTCTGATTTATTTAATTTTAAATTAAACTAAAAAATAACGTATTTTCATCAATGATACTGATTAAAAATCAATCTTTAGTCTTCAATTCTGATAAGTTAAAGAAATATTTGTTTGTTTCTCTTTAACACGACATTGAAAAATACTTTAAAATACCAAAGAGCTTTATCGCTAAGAAGTTATTATCTTAATTTTATTTTCAGTTTCTATTTTTTAAAAAAAATTCCTTCATGTAGCTTTGATTTTTTTTAAATAAAAGAAATTAAATTCACCAATACATGTAGAAAACAAAAATTTAAATAATTAAATTTACTTTAAAAATTTCTTAGGAAATATTGACATTTTAAATTTAAGGCATTAATAAAGATGTATTTAAGTAGATTTAATTTTTTTAAAAATTCAAATGGGGCAATATGGCATACATTAATTCATAAAATTTACATTACAAACATTACTTCATTTCATTCCCCCTCGAATACATATATGATAATGTGTGTTTGTAAATGTATATTAACTTTGCACACATTACCGCCAGTAATTCTATAAACACCTTTGATACTTTTGTGGTTCTTGCAGGTCTTCTTTCTTTTAGAGCTAGTTCAAAATTAAGTTTTTTATCTATTGATGATAATCAGGATCCTAGACATACAGAAGCCTAGAAATCATTGCTTCATACTTTAGATGGCATAAAAAGAGTTCGAAAATTAAGACTTGCTAACTGCTAGGGCAATGTGCATAAAGAATTTCAATTTCCATTAGTGCATTCATTTCATTCACTTACTTTAGGAATGCTGGCAGGAACGAATTTAAGATATACAAGTATTCCTTATAGTTATTCACTGAACATAGAATGTTCTGTTTAAAGTTTATTACATTTATTTTTTTTACTGTTAAAGTGGATGTCCCGGAGAAGTAGGAGTTTACCTGTGGATATTAGCTATGACTTGTACGGTTTCCTTTCGATTTTTTAAATGATGACTGATACTCTTTATTCTATGATCGAGATCAAGTGATCTATTTCTGTCTAATATTAGTCGTCAATTACTTTTGCACTAATTTATTGAAGAACGAACATATGAGGATGTATAACGCAATTTTAGTCCTTTTTTTTATTGTTCAGTAATTAATATACACGTATATAGTTATTTCTTATTAACTGTAGTATCTTAAATGATTCCCTGAAAATATTATTGCAATTTTCAGTTGATTATGACAACCTAGATTTTTTTTTAAAGTATACAAAATAACTTTCAATTTATTTACCTAATTTTAAGATAAAATTTTTAATTCTCCCTTTATGTTTATGTGTGTGTGATATAAACCTCTCTGTATAACTAAAACTTTTTTTAAAAAAGTACTCACCAGTAAGAGTTTTCTTCAGTCCATAGGGGTCTCAGGGGTGTTAAATCTTTCTTGAGGTCTGAAAATATAAACAATTTTCAAACAGGTATAATTCTTTTAAATTTAAATTAAAGGATTCGAATCTTTTACACATTATTTATAAAAGAATGGGGCTTCAGAAAAGTATAAAATGTTTAAAATAAAATTATAATTTTAAAAATCATAAGCATATGAAAATTCTATGATAAATATTAAGTATTTTTTGCGTTGCGCACGCTATTTTCTAAAATAGTAGCCTCTGATGTATAAAACTTTATAGAATTATAAAATGCATCATACTCTTTAAGTCCTACCTAATTTTAGTATTATATATCTTTTGAATTTCAAAGTATTTGTAAAATATTGCAATTTTTTAAATATTTTTAAGAAATGTGTTTTTTTATTTATTAAAATATAGAAGTTATTATTCTATTTATATAAAAATAGCTACAGGGTAATGAGAATACATTTACCTTTATTAATCAACTTATAGCTAGTAATTAAAGCTATTATTTTAGAAAATAGCATGCGTGACGTAAAACTTAATAAATATGTCTTATAGAAAAGTTTCTTATTTTCATATGCTTATAATTTTTTAAATTATGATTATATTTTAAACATTTTATACTTTTCTGAAGCCCCATTCCTTTATAAATAATGTGTAAAAGATTCGAATTATTTAATTTAAATTTAAAAGAATTATACCTGTTTGAAAAATTGTTTATATTTTGAGACCTCTAGAGAAATTTAACACCCCTGAGACGCCTTAAGAAATGTCATTAATCTTTCTTCTTAAAAATAAATCTTGATTTTACCACAGAATACTTTTTGAATATATTTTGGTGATAACATAATGTTTCTTAAGAGATTTAATATATTTAAAATAGGTGAATTCATAGTAAAAAAACTTCCAATGGTTTCTAATTAGTATCGTTAAAAGCTAGAAAACATTTTCCCTATCTTGCTAAAATTTAGCTTCCACAATTGTTTGCAAACAATATGGTAAAAATAACAGTTTATGTTCAACAAATTGTAAACCTCTATTACAATTATATAAAATTTCAGAATAACCACAATTAGTTTTAAAATTAAATTTACAAGTGCTTTAATTGATGATTCTAAAAAAGTGTTTTACATAAACAAATTTCTTAAAACAATTTGAATAATTATCATGCTTTGGTTTCAAAACTTTACTTTAAGACATAGAAATAATTTATGTTAGCTTTGAGGTAAATAGCGTCAGAGTGGAGGAAGTAACACATGATGTTCAAATAATAGGAATATATTTTTCTGTTATTAACAGTCTTCATAAGTAATTCAGAAAAAAATTTATAAGAACTCTTAAAGGAATAGTGTAATGAGAAAAATGATAAATAAAAAAAAAATACTTAAGTAAAATCAAGCCTCGACATTTGAATTAATTAGTGTTATTATTTACAAAATAGTTATTTTTAAATGTTTCAGATTAACTCATTTTGTATAACCAACTGCTGCATGCCTTAGCATTTCAAAATTTGAAATTATTTTCTGATATAAGAAACGGCTAGGCAAAATATCCATGCGAAGTTTTGCTTATGCATGCTATATATTCAGAAATAAATAATTGTTCTTAGATAAAGTTGATATGTACAATCATTCAAGTGCACAATTTTTTTTCTGAAATGAATTAATATAATACACATAATTCTTTCTTCTTTGATTGGCAATATGTTTTTGTAATGTAAATGCATGAGTGACTCATTTTATCGATTGCTGTATCTTTCTTACTTCATTTTGTAAAGCTGAAAATCAGTCTTCGGCGTTGGATATAAAAATATTTCTATCCATCTTGACATTAGAAGCGTACCTTTTACAGCTGTTTTTAAATTTCTTTCTTTTTTTTCTAAAATCCTATATAGCATTAATAAATTTAAAGAAAAAAAATTCTTTCTAAGTGTTTTCCTTTTAACTTCTTGTTCCTTGATCCTTTCTTTTTAATGATCTGTTCTCTTCTTTGCATTTGATGGCATAACACCCTCTGGCATTTGAATCTCTAAGTTAAGTTGCTTTACTTTTTTTTTTTCATGTTTGACTATACTTGTTCAGTAAATTGCTGTAAATATTAGAGTTGCATTAGGATTTGATAGCATATTGTTGAAATTTAATGCGTTTCTCCCTTTAAAATGAGAATTCTTTTTCAAAGATTTGAAGCATATATATATATTTTTATTTTGGATAACCTAATGGAACCTTAATCATAAGCATGTTTCCTACCGGAAATTAGGCTTTTAAAGATTTAAAGAAAGGCATAAAACTGCCCTTATTTTAGCAAAATAAGCCCCGTAGTATTGAATTTAGTAATAGAAGAGAATTGTTCGAAAACTTTCCTAAATCTTTAAGAAAAAACTATTCTCGAAATTCATTTTGTGTTATAGTAAGCGCTAAAACATTTCTCGTATAGTTTAATTTTGAAAATGATCTCTAAGTGAACTGAGCTAGAAATTCTTTAAAACACTGCAAAAGCAAACTCCATTTAGCAGTATTTTCCTTCACTTTGCCTTTTTATACTATTTGCGTGCACATAAAACTGAGATTTTAAGAAAAGGCAACAATCAACTGGCTGAAATTTGCTGCTGAAACAGTTAGTTGCATTCGTATTCGTTCTAAAATGTGAGAACACGCGCTGTACGGGACATAAATATTTCTGTAACGTTTAAGAGCTTTAAAATTGCATTAAATATATTTTTTCTATATGATAATGTATTTAGATTATCACACGTTTTAAAGGAAGAGGAGGAGCGCATTAACTTTTAAAAACACAGCGTAATTTCGCGGATGTCGACGGAAAAATTCCTTAAGTTATTTATGGCAGCATTACTTATGACATTTTCAGAGATCCCAAAGCAAAAGGCTAGACTAAGTAATGTAACTTTTCAATTTTTATTCTAAGATTAATGGAATTCAGTACTATATATAAAGGCATTTTAAAACATAGAACATTTTCTAGACTAAGGGGGTATTTTTCGTAAGAATCGTTGAGTAATACTAAACATGGTCAACAGTAGTTTTATATTTCAAGTAAAAAGATAATACAGACATTGCATTAAAATCAAGTTTAAATCCCTCAGTAATAATTGGGAACATGGTTGTTATTTGGCAATAAATTGCAGAAGTTCCTACAGAAAGCATTTTTCCTGGAATTTGTTATTTGTTTCAAACTAATTATGATGCGTAATATGATATAAGTATTTTTTTTAAAAAAGTGTATAAGCAGTAGATATAAAAAGATTTTGCCATAGAGAAAAAAAAAAACAGGGAATTTGATTCATCATTATAAAATATTTATTTTATTGTTTATATTGTGTACGTTCCAATATAAGTGGAAAATAGGAAAAAATAAGTATATGCTTTTGTGTTTTTAACGTGTATTATATGTTTAAATAAGTACATTTTTGATAAAACCCTATTATTATAAAATATTATTTTAACAACCTATGCTGTTGATATTTTTTTAAAAAAAATAACAAATAGTGCTAGACACTCAAAAACAAAACTTTTTCTATACATTCCACATTTTTGTATTTTTTATCTGCAATAAACATCATTAAGTCTCATAAGGAAGTTTCAAAAATACTTTTAAAAGCTTATATTTTGTCCTCTAATCCATATCCAAAGTCATAAGGCAAAAATTCGCTAAATATGTGGTATAATCGATTGAATATAACATACTTTTCTGTATTGTTATGGATTAGGGAATTAAGTGAAGCAAAAAAAACAATAGGATAAAAGACATTTTAATGATTTTAGTCGATAGATAAATTAAATTAACTGTATTAAGAAAGATATTTTTATAAGGTAAAATAATTCATATATTATTCTAAAAAACATTAATGTGCTTTTTAATATGACTGGTACTTACTGAGGGAATATAGAAATAATAATAATAAATTAATATATTTATTTATCCTAAACGACACTATATATATATGTATATATATATATATATCCTATAAAGAGTCTGATTTTAATGTACTTCATTGAAAGCATGAAATAAGATAAAAAGTAATAATTAAGTAGAAATAAAGGGGAAGAGTTGAAAGGAGCTACAAAGTCCAAAAAACACATATATAATTTTTTTATAAAGGAAGAGAGAGATTTTTTTAAATTTTTTTAATAGGGCTAAGGATTAGTATCTTTCCCAAGATCTGATTTCTGATAGTAAACGCTTTAAATGTTTTGTCCATTTTAAATTTATTTTGAAAGAAACTTAGTCAATATATTTGTGTGCAAATTTAGCCGAAATATTTTGGCAGCTTAACAAGTGTAAATGTAAATTAATTATAACATTAAGTGTAAATAATTTACGCTTGTAGTTATTTATTTTATAATACTAATATTATAAACGTGAAAGTTTGTGTGGATGTTTGGTACTCTTTCACGCAAAAACAACTGAATGGATTTTAATGAAACCTTACAATAATATAGCTTATACATCAGAATAACACATAGGCTATAATTTATAAAGATATTGTGAGAAGTGTCTAAAATATAACTATAATTGTCAAGTAAGTAGGAAAAAATTCTAACATTTGCAGAAAAGCCCGCGACAGCATATATCTATCTTTTATGTGTGAAGCAAATTTTTGCATTTTGTTTTGTCTACGCCAGGTGCCAGAAACTGCGAAAGCTTGAACAGGCGGAGTGTGAGGCGGATTACAATTTTAACATAAAATAAATACAACAAAAGTAATATTAACGTATTACACTTCCAAATATAAACTATTTATACTATTTCAAGCGTTCATTACACAAAATTTGTTAACAATGTGTTACTTTTGCTGAGCAGAGATCAGCTTAGGAAGGTGTTTTCATAAATCGACCCACAAGAGAGTTACGGCTAGTTATAGACAAAAAAAAATCCTTTTTATCAGCTATTAGATCTACAGACTTAAAATTTAACAAAAAGGGTGTTTTTTTTTTATTTATTCAGCTGAGATATGCAAAAAGCTTCTTTTTTGTTTAATTTGCAATTCAAGTAAAATTAGCTCATTAAAAACTTCTTTATCCTTCAATATGTATTGTTTAATTTTTCAATTCACCCGTGCGAAGAATGGGTATACCGGCTAATAAAATATATTCCCAAGGTAATGATAAAAAAAAATTATTTGAATGGCTTACAATTGAAATATTTATCATTTTAACACGACATGAACATTAAACTCTTCATTACAGACAAAAGAGAGTTAAAGGAGATACCTATTTTATTAAATCAAAATAATAATAATAATAATATCATTTTTCGAATCTAAGGAAAAAATAATGCAGTTTCAGTTTTTAGGTGAATTATATGAATGATTTAATTACTTTAAAAGATAAATATATAATATTTTAAATTAAATAGAATACTATTTTTAAGAAGGGAATTGCGATAAACTAATTTTTAATTTTGCTTTTTATAAAAGTCTCAAGTGTATAGTTATTTAATAAATTAAAACTATTGCATGTCTATGAAATAATTACAGTAGAGATTCCTTTGGTGCTTAAATCAATGTTAACCGAATAGTATTTCAATTTTTAAATGAAAATTTCGAACTTGAATTAAATCAAGAACCATACCTTTCCAAGAAAGAAATTGCTATGTATTTCGAATAAAAACTTTCATGAAAGATCTAATAAAGTAACAAGCGAAATCAAAATTCCATGATTCTAAATTTCAAATAAAGTATTCAGTAGCAATATCGTGAGCATTACATATATATATTTACGGTCAAATTCTTTATACAAGTACGCTGAAAAACTTCCAGGGACTTTTGTTTCTATTTATTTACAGGAGAAGGAGGAAGCATAGAGAGAGCAAAATCTCTAAGGAAATGCACTTCCCCTTATAAAATATCTCCTGTAATGCTGAAATTTCAGTCTTGAAAAAGTCTGAAAAAAGAAATCATGGTGTTTCAGTTTCAATGGAGCATCCAATGCATTCTGGTGTTCCTGTTTCAGAATCAAATAACGGAGAATATTTCGGATTTGTATACAAAAAAAAAAAAAAAAAAAAAAAAAAAAAAAAAATGAAAGTATGATTTATGCCAGAAAATTCGATGAATATCCAAAAATTTCACTAAGCCCAATGGGGCTCTTTATATTTATTTACAAGCTCCGTATGCTTGATTTAAAATATAACTCTTACATTTTGATATACTTCTATTTTCAGAATTTTGGTATGCATTGTATTAACAATAAACTGTTTTTTGTGTGCACACAATACATAATTTTAACTGTAAATATTTACATAAAGTAAGATATACTTTGTAAGACCTTGATATAAAACCTTAATGAAGACATTATGGCAACACTTAAAATATAGACGAAATTATTTATAAAAAAGTACATCATGAACTGTAAAAATATTTCATAATTTGAATTAAGTGGGACAAATGCATTATGCTTCAGTAATTAAATAAGCAAGGTGTGGTATCCAAAAGGTCATAGTCCTAGAATGTGTTTACCATTATTTTTGTTGAATTCAAGATTTCAATACTGATTCTAACCCAACCTGTAACAGGGCTGTTACGTGTTAAATAAGTCAAAGAGCAATTTATCTTCACATTGGTGATACTTAAAATTAGAGGAATGAAGTGCCAGTTCAAGGCTTAAAATTACGAGATTCATTGCCAATAGCTTGTTGTTTCTAAATTTTATTTAGTTGTTTCTAAATTCGACTTTGATGAACATTCGATTGAAAACTATTTTAACACATTAGAAACTATTATTTATTAGGAGCTAACGGATTTTTATTATTATTTTTACTGTTTGTCATTAAACTATGCCCTGGAGTTGATATCAGTATAGTTTAACACATCCTTGCTGAGTTTTAACTAAAAATTTGAAACAAAATTTAATTGGAACTCCCTCTATTATATTACTTTATTTGTGTTATAACTGAAGCAGTTTTATTTTAAGATGGTAATAAAATAATTTACAAAAGCAATATGATAAAATACACCATTATTTGTTTCAAGAATTTTAAGTTTAAAAATTTTAAGGAATGTTATTGAAAATCATATAAATTTTCCTAATTCGAAACAGGAAAAATCTATAAGCATCAGAAACTTTTTTTTTCAATTATCAAACCCAATTTAATAAGTTATAACTGTAACTTTATTGTTAAACTAAGTGATTAGCTAGGCTTCATTCAAAATTAAGTTTTTCAAATGATGCATCGGTACGGCGGAAACAAATGTTTGTTACATTTCTATATAGAAATATGATATATTTTTCATTTATACGAAATCATAGTGCATTTTACATATAAAGTTTATATTCTTTACATGAAATTCGTCAAAAAGTAGATCTTTTGAAAAGTTCTTTGAAGCAAAATTAATTTTTTTTTATCTCAATGTAAGCTGATAATTACGAAACAGTAAATTTGTTTAAATGCCCTTACATTTTGTATCACTCTATATAAGTCTTCTTGTTTCAAAATATTACATTCACATCAAAATATTACATTGCAATATTTCACAGAACCTTAAGCATAAATTTCAGATTACAATTTTAATTAATTCAATGCGATTTTAAATAATTCATAAGTATATAATAAAAAAGTACTTTTGTGTGTATATCTATATCTTATTTGAATTTTATATTGTCTCTTGCTAAATGGCTAGTTATATATATATTTTTTTCATATAGCCATCTGGTTTTGATTCATTTATTTCAGACCTAGAATGGTTATGTTTTCCAATTTGTGTATGTGAGTGAGTGATTGTTATATTAAAGTGGCACTGTAAAGAAACCCGAGAGCTATTGTTGACGACGGATCTCATAAATTTGAGCCTCGGTCAAGTGACAAAGATGACACCTGACACACTCCCTCTGCTACCTACCACATCACACTAACGAAAGACATTAAGCCTCTACCTATTCAACGTGCATAAGTACCCAGTACACTAAGGGTCTTCAGTGGCACTAGGTTCGAACTCATGACACGTAGGCCATAAAGCTCGTGATCATAACTACTAGTTCACGCAGCCACATGTCCAGTTTAAGTATGCTAATTAATCATTCTTAATTTATTAGGCAGAAACACCATGGACTATATAAAAGCAAATAAATAATATTTGCGAAATTCTCTACCCTTAAGGTATCCGACTATGTTCTGAACTGTGATTTTAAAAAAGCACATAAATGGATAATTATTATGATATTTTGTGTCACTTAGATTAGAATACATGTATAAAAGTGTTTTAAGGACATTTTGACAAAAAAAAAAGTATTTAAATACATTATTTTGGCAAACAATTAACTTAGAATAACCTTTATTCAAAATGTTCTCCTTTTGTGAAAAATGCTTCTATTATAATAATATTTTGCCTGTATATAGGTCAGACCTCTGTACAGAGGCTCAACTATGATTTTTTAAAAAATTCACATTATTTTCAGAGTTACAACCTACTGAAATAATTATCGGGGTTTTTTTCTTAAAATTTCTCCCCTGTGTTGTAAAACATGGATCAACCCAGTTATAAGTTATATATTTCAAACATTCTAGTTGAGCCTCTGTACTGAGGTCTGAGCTATATATTAATTTAAGTGACACTAAATATCACGAATGTTATCCATTTATACGCTTTTGCAAAATCACGGTTCCGAACGTAGTCGGATACCTTTAACAAATCAATAAATAGCAAAAAACAATTTATAAGGTCGTTCTAGTAAGTAAAGATTCTATAGCTGTATTTATATATCACGTACGTTTTTGAAAATACTTTTACTTACCTGATTCTTCTTGATAATTAAAAGTGGAAGTTAAAATTAAGCCTCATTCGTAGAAAAACGAATAAATAGCTGGACATTAATATATATAGCCAACTATATATCGCTCGTATTTGCAAACTAAACAAGACCAAATAAATCCGGATTACCAACATCTCAATACATACGAGCAACAGTGCGAAAGTTTCCTCCAGCTCTTTTCTAACAGACGGGACAGACTTTAATTTTCTCCACAAGTATGTAAGGGGAAAAAAAAAAGAAGCGAAATACTGAGACGGGAGGAAAGAAACCTCTGCTCCTCCCCTTCATCAACTTAATGGTTTGGGTAGAATAAAATTGTTCGTACCTCCTTTACTTTAAGCTTCCCCTTACCATTCCCCAATCTATAGACTCGGCGACGGCGTTTCCCGGCGATTTAGTGTTTTTCACATTGCTTCCCCTATTTTAACTTCCCTTTTAGATGCATCAGTTCATTAATGTGTGACGTCACCTCATCGTTAAGCATCCTGATTTTTTTTTTCTATCTTTCTTTTTCAATGCATCGTTCGAACGTTGTTCATACTAACATACATCGTACAGTATTTGTACCTAAAGTTTGTAGTTCAGGGATGTCTTAAAAGTTTACTAAAATACCCATTTTTCTCGCTACACAATTTCAAGAATATTAGTTAGGTGCTTCTTCAGATAAAAAAAAATATTAATTGTTTCCGTTTTCTCGGCTATATTTACAGAAGCCAGAAAATCACTAAAAATTTTGAGTTGAATATTACAGAAATGTTACTCGATACACTCAAAAGTGCAATAAAAATATTAAGTTTAGGTTATACCATAAGTAGTTATGCATTTACTCCGAATTGCAACAATTTCCACTTCAATGCATGTACAAAGTTTGAATGTGTGATTTGTTATCAAGAAAATTAAAGTCGGCTATAAATTTTACAAATGATAAACTTTAAAAGATTTTAAAATTTAATTTAATGAAGTAAAATTTAATTAAAATTTATATTAAATTTATATTAAAATCTTAATCTAGATAAAGTAACAAAATGTTAATAAAAAGTGTCAAAATTATTTCTCCTTTCTAACCCCTTAAGTGCAAGTTACATTAATTGTTATAAGCATTTTTTATTAATAAAAAATAATCAATAGATATTTTACATGTATATTAGTTAACTTTTAAATATTATTGAAAGTTATATTCTTATAAGTTCATACTTATATCTTTAAATAAACTTAAATTATTATTGTAAATTTTGCCAAACTTATTTCAGCAGAAGTGATTTACAAACCAAAAAATATCAATTTGCTTCACAAAAAGAAAATAAAAGAGTATAAAGCGCAAATATATATTAGTGAATTTAAAAATAAAATTAAAAAAAAAAATAACTTAAATTATTAAGTTATGATGATACATGATCCCAGATATCCAAACCAAAAATCTTTAGTTAAAAATAAATAAACAAATATTTGAGAGTAGATAGATAAAGCATTTATATTTTCATTTCGTATTTACTATAGAGATGTATTAAATTTTTATTTATGTATGAATCTAAAATCTTTCAAAAAGAGATTATCAATCTTTCAATAAAGGATAGCTAAATTAAATAACATTTGTTTTTAATATGAACTCCATTAATATTGAAATTGACTTATAAAATAATTTTGATTGAGATTTTTATAAAAATAATACATTTCATTAGAGATTTCTTAGAAAATAAAATGAAAAATTTGCAAATCGATAAATATAAATATAACGCGTTGTGAAAAAAAAAATTAAATTAAAAGTAAGATAAATAAAATTATTATTTTTTTATATAAAGATAAATAAAACTCTCATCTTTTCCTCCTCTAAAATAAAATTAAAAATAAGATAATAATCAATGGCAAAATTCGAAGTAACAAATTTATTTTTCTTACTTGAAAATAACCCATTAGTAACTTGAACAGCATTTATGACTTAGTAGTTTTTTTTTTATTTGTGTATTTATCAGGAAAGTGCCTGTGCTTATACTAGTTTATTATAAAAAAAAGAAAAGATCAACAGCGAGGGTAATAAACATTTACAACTATCCAATCACTTTTTTCAGCGGTGATGAAAAATTATTAATTAGTTTCGCCAAAAACATCATAATGGATTATAAAAGAAATCTCTCACAAGCCATACACTCTCAAAAATTTAAAAATTGTGACAATATGAGAAAATTCTTGGTAAATTGGAAAAATGACAAATTTTTGCTATTTTTTTTTAAAGACAAGCTCAAATGGGGCTCATTTGCTGTGAAAATATGACACATGCATTTATACTAGAGGGAATTATGTCAGCTCTAGCGGTATTTGTGTCATCAATGACATATTTTGCTCATATATTTATAAAAAGAGGAAGAAGTTTGTATTTTATTATTATTGTTATAGTCACATTGGAATATTTGATATTAATTTAACAAAAAAAAATAGTTTATACAAGCTATTAACACATTAAGGTGCATTATAAAATATAATTCAAATAAAGTAAATTTTTAATACATTTTTTTTTAAAACAAAGGGCAATATTCAGATTACCAAACAATTATATAAGTATGTAGTTGTTTCTTAATGTTAAAACCAATGTTTAACTAACTAAACATTTTCATAAACATTAACGTAATTTAATTATTTTTTTTTAGTAAGATGAACCAATGTATGGATTTCTGTTGAGCACGTAGTTTTTAAATTTATTCATAACATGCCTAAAAATCACAATTTCAGTGACACATATTTTAATTTATTGGAAACAAAAATAGTATAAAAATATTTTAGACATTAAAATCATAAGTATTTCGTATTAAATACTGGAAATTAAAAACACGTCTATTTAAAACGTCTTTTTTAGTCATTTTTTAGAAGTTTCAGTAATTTTTCCACATTATAAGAATAAATGCTGCTCTTCAAAACCCTTTATTTAGAGCCAGGCATATACTTTGAATTATTTAAAATAAATCTCGCTAAATATATATCTTTAAATTGCTAATTTTGTAGTTTTCCAAACGCGAAATTCTATACTTTACGAACTTTTCGAAATGAAAACAAGCGCTCTCATTCAAACTCCTCACTCAAATCGCCGCCAAAATGAAGGCAGGATGTAGATTTGCCATAAATGTGTATTTATCACTCTTTTGGCAAGTTCGGTCATATTTGAAGGTCGTGTTTTTGTATGATGGAAACTTTTGCTGAATTATGTTGCATTCAAAATTATCATGGACATTAATTACATTATTTTGAAATTACCAAAAATATCTTTAAGAAATATTAGCAGGCAAAATTACAATATTTTAAACTCTGTCAAATCTAAATTTTGAATATTTTTTCCTAATTCTAATTTTGCTCTTTTTAGAATCAATTTAATATTTTCATATTGTTTTCTTTTGCAACAAAAAAAATTATCATTAAATTTCGCTATTCATTTAACCATAATTGATTAACTGCCTTAATTAGTACTTATTATTCTGTACTAGTATAATAAAATGGAATCACTAGTAAAATAATAATTTTAATTCCTTGTAGCAATTTGTTCCATACATTTTTATGAAATTTTTTTGCAATATTTAGTGTATTACATTAGTATTAATTATATTATTTTTATAACAGATAATTAAATATATACGTCCCCCCCCCCCCCCTAGCTAAAATGTAATTCACAAATGAAAGTTTCTAGTCATAAAATTAGATGCTTATTTATTTTTAACACTAGAAAGACTGAAACTTAGTATATACCTATATTGCCCAAAAACAGTCTAAATAATTGCATTACGAAAGAATGATTAATGTGTACAGAAATTTGATTAAAATTAACTCTTAATATTTCTTATATTATTTACAGTCATATAAGAAGTTATTAGTAAATATTAACAATAAAAAAATTACTTCGCTTTGAAAAAAAAATATATTCTAAAACATTCTAAGAAATTGTGCATTATATATGTAATTGTTTTTCTAATTGAAATTAAAAAGCAGGCAAAATGACTTCCCTGGACAATCTAGTATTAAAACCGTTAGATCGTTGGAATAATTACTAAAAATAACTCTTATTCCTCAAGAAGGGTGTTTTAACACTAGGTTTTCAAATTAAATAAGTTATCAAAAAGAGATCTATGGAGATAAATAGTTTATATTACATGAATCTTACATGAAAAGTTTCATTTTACCTTTTTTTTTCCAATCTGAGATAATGCTTTGACTCGTATCAAAAAGTGTAACAATATTTTGTCAAAAAAATCTAAATCAAATAGATTTGACACAAAGAATTATTGAGATATAAATAAGAAGCTACTTTCCACAAGCATCACATTGTTACGCGAGTGTTTTCTTGCTACCAGTCAATCCCTGACAGATGTTAGAAGTTTTTTGAGGGGTTGTTAAGGTAGCCACCAGTTTCTTTTAAGTCTATCATCTATCGACATTCTGTCTCAGTAAAGTAAATAAAAAAAATATCCTCGAGTACAGTGTTTCACTCAAAACCAGATGTTGACGTAGATTCTTTATTTTCATACGAGGTTCACATTTTTAAAAAGATTTGCTTCTTAAGAACTATACGTTTATTTTATTTTTCTTCTTTCTCCTTCAAAGTTTCTTGTTTCTTTTAAGGATTTTCTGTTGATTTGAAGCAAAGTATTGTTGAGAATAAAGGCACATACACACGCACGTATTTTTGGTTAAATACACTTATTTCTTTTCTTATTTAAGGCACTGCATTTTGTTCTCTTTTTTTTTTCTCTTCAAGTATGTGAAAAGATGAAGGAAACGGAAAACTTTTAACTTTCGACTTTTGTAAATTACGGAAAACTCTGAGAGTTCTAAAAGAAGTTTGTTTTCAGTACATAAATAAGTTGGAGTTGTACTAAAACAGTTGCAATATTAAAGTTGAAATATAAGACTAAGTCCATTGCCGGTATACCTTAAACTAAACTCAAAGTTTCATGGAGATTGACATGGATTTTTTTTATATTTTGATAATGAACACTTTTTAAAGTTGATAAAAGCAAAAATTAACGAAGTTAATGCTACGATTGATAAATATTCAGACAAAAGTGGAATCGAATTTTTCTTAAAACTTAAATCTAAGGCTTACCATGAGATATTTATAGCAGAAGTAGAGCAAGAAAATCTTAATTTATGCCTAAATCAAATGACGTCAAAATTTTTTAGACAATTTTAATGTTACTTCTAGTTAGTACATACATTTTGTTTTATTGTTTTGTTACTTTTTAATTTAATCAAACTTTTCTACTATTAAAACAACTATTTAGAATTATATAAATAATTATATTGCTACGACAAATAAATTTAAACTAAATTTAATTTTTCTTTTATCTGTAACAAAATGTAATATTTAGTGAAGACTCAATAAACTTGATTCTTTTCTCTGTCTCTTTCATAATTCAATAATATTTCCAGTTATTTAATTTAATATTGAAAATATATAATATAGATGAAAAAACTCAATTTACGAGAAAAATTTAATTTTGTTGTCACAAAAATTTGTTTTTTGTACAATGTGTGCTTAAAACTACAAATATGCATGTGTTTTTAAAAATATCTACTCGAAAGCCTGAGGTGTCTTGAACATTAATGATTCACAAGAATCATATAGATATTAT
The DNA here is from genome assembly GCA_019973955.1 of Trichonephila inaurata madagascariensis. Lineage (NCBI taxonomy): Eukaryota > Metazoa > Arthropoda > Arachnida > Araneae > Nephilidae > Trichonephila > Trichonephila inaurata. The sequence goes on along the minus strand of BMAV01013469.1, from coordinate 437,132 downwards.
AAATGTTAAAAGATGGATGCTGGAGGTGTTACAAGCAATGGTGACAGAGCACAGCTTTTAATTTTATGTAAAAGTAAGGCCTAACCAGTTTTATAGGTAGCCAAACTCCAGCCCCCCCTTTTTTTTTGCTTATAATACTGATTGAAATCCTGTTGAAGATGATGCGGATAGAAAATTCTAAATATATACATAATACACATCCTGATTTCGAAAACATAATCTCATTATTTAAAATAAGGGAATGTTTATTTCAATATTTTTTTTCAAATTATTTCAATTCTTTTTGTAAAGGAAAAAACAAACCTTACTTAAGTAAACAGACATTTCTCGACCCTTACTTCTATCCTTATTATGCTAGAAGATCATGTTTTGCAAATAACAAGCTGATAAATATACTATCAATGTACTGTAACTGTTTGGTTTGAATGTCAAGTTATTAGAAAAGTTCCATACCACATCATTAATTAGAAAGACGTTAGTGTTATTCCCCATTGGTTATTAAACTTTATGTGAATTTGAAAAATAAGTTTTCTGTAAATCTTTGAAATAACCTTATTTTAGTCCGGTTGAAGTTTTTAACATTCATATATGCAACTGTAATTATTTAAATTCTTCCTAAAACCATTCTCTTTGACCATATTATCCAATACATTCCTAGAGGATTATATCTAAGACCTGTGTTTTGATGCTCCCATTGAGACCTTATCATTTCTGATGTTCTTTTTGATAAGCTTAATTTAGAAATATATGTATTTTCTTGTAGCTGAGAGATCATCTTATTTAGGATCCGTTGAGGGAATTATTTCATACACTCATTTCTTAAGATTGTGAGGTAAATTTCGTGAAATAAATTTTCTGGTACTTCATATTTAACATATTTATCGATTCTAAGAAATAACAGTTACTTTGATGTTATGTAACAAAATAAGAATTTCCTCAACG
>BMAV01013469.1:420596-431190 GCA_019973955.1 Trichonephila inaurata madagascariensis | reverse complement strand
AGACCCCATGTTATTGTTTGGAATCACCAATGCTTGAATATTCCATACAGAGCGTACAGCCTATATAAAATGCATAAAGCATATTAAAGTGCCCATTGAGGATAAAAATCCATACATTCACAGAAAATTCTGCCGATCACGTTCTAAAACTATGACCATTTTAGTAAAAAAATATGATATTATATCCTAGAAGATATCTATAACATACAGAAAAAAAATTGTTTCGTTTTATTTATATTTATTTGTTTGATGCTTTTACAAATCTATGTTATTAAATAATAGAATTTTTTTCACACATATCTATGTTTTCTCAAAGTTTGATTTTCATACTGACCATGAACTAAGTAGAAGGAAAAGTATTTTACTCTGAATTAATGTCTGGAATAATTTACTTAGACATATAAGTATGACTACTAGCATTCAAAATGAAGGGGGAAAATAAATTGAAAGCCTATTTCACCTCCATGAAATTAAAATGTGCGATTAAACTCTAATTCAAACACTAAACCTAAATATATTAATTATACAGTAAAATTACTATAAATTAACTATTATTTTAAAAGAAAAGAATACATAATAAAAACTGATATTAAATCATCCTTTACAGAACTTAAATTTAGTATGAAACTGATATTGAAAGAGGAAAGCTATTCTTATAATATTCCTTGTTTTATTGAGATTCTTTTTTTTTCTTTCATTCCTGTATAGCTGACATAAAAATAGTCCACTCATATATAAATCAATAGTTGATATACTTGTTGAAATGTGCTAAAATTGTGAAAAAAAAACAGCTTGCTATTTTTTATCTTTTTTTTACATAGTTGTTCAAAGGTATTTATATCGAGACGTGGCATTTATATTTAAAAAAAAAACAACTTAGAATAATTGGCATAGATAAAACATATAATATATTCATTTGGAGTAGAATTGTAATAAATTTAATGTTTTATATTCACGTTTATTGAGTATGACAGTGAAAGCAAATAATATTAAATTTGATAATAGTAATCAATAAAAGAAAATTTATTATTAAATTTCAAAAAATTAATCCTACTTTCGCAGGCTTAAAAGAAAAATAATAAAATAACTCATATCAAGGGAATTCTAAGAATGTTTACAAAAACAGTATTGCCAATTATAATAAGAATAATTATGTCGCATCACAGATATAAAAAATTAAAAACAATTTACTGGAGAGTACCTAATTTAAATATGTGAATTTCTCATCCCATTCGAAACCGGAATATTATTTTATATGTTTTAATAAGAATTAACAAAACTTTTTTCATTGCCTGTTTTCCAGGTTAATCCATTCATCTGTTTTCCATCGTTAAAATTAATAATTAAACTTTTTTAAAAAAAATAAATGATGATTATATATATAATTAAAGGTATAAGAAGTTCCAAGAATGTTTCTATTATAAATTTTATATTAAATATTTATTTATTTTTATATAATACGAAGAAATATAATTAACTCAAGAAATATTTAAACTACATAATTATATATTGTCTACAGTAATAAAGTTCTTTGAAATTTTCAACATTTAAAAAGTAATGATTAAGCTCACCTTAAGTCAGAGACGAATTAATTATTTTGAGCACTGGATTTAAATTCAGTACATTTTAATTAACTATAGATGGATTAAAATATTATTTTTACAGATTATGAAAAAATATTTTCAAAGTTTTATTTTGAAGAGCATTTTTCTTTATCATAATGTGAATTCAGTAACGACATAATTCGTTCTCACATATAATTATTTAGGAAAAGTTTATTTTTATCAAATTAAATATGCATATATGTTGTGTGCTTTTACATTTTTAATCTTAAGTAAACAACCACAAATGTTTACTTTAGTTTAATTTGATTCATTTTTGTACAAATTTTTGCTTAAATTATCTCTTAAATTAGACCAAAACCTTATCTTGAAATAAAACGAAAACATTTTAATAAAACATCTGTCATAAATGTAAACATATTTTTTTTTAAAGAATGAGCATTTTCATTCTGTTACTGGGGGCTGTTTATATTTAATTTTTACTTTTAAAAAAAGTTACAGAGAAAGTTAAAAACGTATGAGTTTAGTAAAATATAGTTTTTCCTCTTCAAATACATTTATATATATATATATACAATGACTGGACACATACACACATATATAATTGCAATATTAATTTTTTTTATATATCTAGATTTACACATAAAAATCAAATTATTGGTTAAAATCAAACATAATACGTTTAGTACGTATCCATCAGCATAATGTACAAATACCATGTTATTCCTGAGCAAAAAACTAAGCTTTTCCTTTCAAAAAAGAAAGGCCAAGTTGTGTTTTAAAATTCGGTTTAATATACTAACTATATTCTGCGCATTCGTGATTATATATATATATATTTTAAGTTTGCATATCAGTACAAATTATATATAAAGTACAAACCAATTTAAATATGAAGTTTATAATGAATACTTATTTCAAGTTTTCTAAAATTTTTGCTTTTATTTCAGTCTTTATTTATTATCCATGGAAACATGTTTCCTTAAATTTTATAATTTAAAAACAACCAATAAAACATTTTTGAACATTTTCCCCTTAAAATTGAGATTATATATATTTTTATCATTAAAATTTTTTAAAAAAACCCATTTCTTTTTCGAATTTATATTAATATTTTTATTTTATTTAAGGATCTTAAAAGTTTACACTACACTACACTCTTCAGGAAAGCGTACTTACTCAATAATATAAACTGTTATTAATCTTCAATTTGTATATATCACTTAATAAATGTAATTTGCGGGAATTATTACAAAGTAATTTGTATTTTGTACTAAAACTCTGCTCTTCGAAATAGTCATTTATTTTTCAGCAGTCGCATAAGGAACATGGATTTAATTAAATTAGGTTCCCTAAAAAGTAATGCTAAATAGAATTCCCATCTCTTTTCTTAAAAGATAAGGAACTAATTAAAGCTAGAGTTAAGCTGAGTAATTGAGTTACATTACTGATGCGAATTGTTCAAGAAAATGAGCCCGCTTTTGGAAAAGACTGTGCTCCAATTCTACTTTCAAATAACGTCACAATCAGTAACAAAAATTAAATTGTTTGCCCTACTTCTATGCCTCAAATACAAAGCGATTAGATCCAATACATTCTTTCGTAACAATTTATGAATAATAATTTCTCCAAGGGGTTGTGTGTTAAAAAAGCAATGCATCTTTCCAAATTATAGGCATTAATTTATGCACTAATTTAATTTATTAAGGCATATTACTATAGTACTCCATTACAAAGTATGTTGATTGAATAGAGTATCGTAAAAATATCAAAAATAAACGTTCAACACAGAAAATGGAATAAATATTGCTTAGACTAGGAGAGGAGCCTCTTTGAATTTAAAGTGGAAGAATAATCGTGGTAAAATATTTAAGATACAATTTGATTATGATTGTGAAAACAGGAAATTAGAAAATCTGAAGTAACAGGATTTTTATTAATTACTTTTCAGTTTATGATAAGTATATTTTTATATTTGCATAATTCATTCTCGGGTGTTAAGCAAATTAGGAATTTTCTATTTATAAATAAGAAGTTAACTAATAAAAAATTAATTTTATGTGTAAGATTAATCATTTCAGCAAGGTTAATAAATATTTAATATTGTTTTTTCTGCAAATTGGAACTAAATTATGATATATTTTTAAAGGGGAAACAATATTATTGATTAATATCGAATAAATTAATTATCTTATGAACTTTTTTTTATTAATTTATTTTCTGTCATGTTAGTAATTTATGTTATTAATATATTTGACTTGTTGTATTTCTTTTCTTTAATCATTTATAATAGACTTCATCATTTTAGATTTCCTTAAAAAAACTTATTTAGTTATTACTTCTTTAACATGCCATTTTCTTCCGAAAATACTTTCTGGATAAAAAAATACAAGAATACATTTTTTGTAATAAGACTTAATATATTAAGGTAAAACTGGTTAAATATAAATCCCATTACGCAGTTTTAACTCAAATTGAAATATTTCAAAATTAATTTGTTTTAATGTAAACTTCGGATTAAAGCCTTTGGATATTTTATTTATATCTACATTAAACAAAGAATGAAATTCAAAAACAGTAACTAAAAAAAAGGCTAGTTTTAATAAATTGTTTGATAAAATTGTTAAATCTGCTGTGTTCAAATAATTAATTTTGCGTTTAAATCTGCATTTTTACCTACATTTTTCAAGATAAAATATATTCTAGTTATACCAAGTGTTTTTTTATCTAAATAATTAACTTTATTGAAAGTATACTTTATCGTTATTTAAACTGTACCAGGAATTTGAAGTGCTCAGATTTAATATGTTTACACACATGAAAATGAGGCATTAAAATTATTTGAAGCAAATATTATACGATACTGTTTCTGCAATTGTAAAGTACTTATTAAAATAAACTAAGCTTAAATTAAATTAAATTAATACTTAATATTCATGAAAGATTAAATTTGCGCTGTTAATTTTATATACTTTTTTGTTCCTTCTTAAACTAAAATTGTAAATACTATTCTTACTCAATCCTTCTTACACAATACCTTCTTACCAATAGTGAAAATAATTACATTTTGGTACTTTTAGAACTACTTCATTAAAAATTAGAATTACTTAATTCAAAATTGGTTATAAGCATTTATTTTATAGTTCAAATATTTTAACTTATTTAGTTAAGTTTTTCTCCAGAAGCATAATTACATACATTATAATGTAAACATTGAGACACATAATGTGTACAAATACGCAAACGTTTTAACATAGGAGAATATGGATGAGGCGATTAAGATGATGAAACAATTTATTTAACCTTTTTTTTAATAAAAAAAAATACAACAAAATTATGCTAGATGCACTAATTCAAAACTTTTACTTTGTAAGATCTCCTCTCGAGAGGCAAAATAACAGAGCAATTAAACCACATACGATGAAAGAAATTGTAAGTAAAACAGAAATAATACAAATGAAAATTACGTTTTCTAGAGTGAAGTTTAAATCCATATAATAATATTTAGGAAAAAAAAAAAAAACTACAATAAATATCCTTATTTTGTTAACTCTACCTCAAATACGGCTATAAAAATAACTAAAAGGCTTGTTTAATTGAATTTCAAAAAAGATACATTCTAAAAATTCCATGATTAATCTTTGGAAAAGAGATTCCCTGCTTGAAAATAAATTTTAAATCGCAATTCCTTAAGTAATTAAATCTAGTAGCATAAATTATAAAGCATAATACAAACAAAAATTTACATAACAATAGAGTTGCAGATGTCGAAAGCAGCCAAAGCTGTGTTTATATTCAATCAGTTTTTCAGCAAGAGATGGAATTTTTCTTGGTCTATTTTAATACTTTATATATATATATAATGTATTCTTCCTTCAGTTATTGCATGAATACATACCTTATTAATATTAGAATATTAAATAAAAATAAAATATTTTCTGTTTAAAAATTTTTGAAGACTAGTATATTTTCTTCCATGAATCGTTTTTGTTCATTTTAATGCAAATCTCAAAGCATGAAAACAAGGAATATATTTTAAGCGTATTACTATACACACGTAAAAATTGTTCAACGTCTGTAATACTTAATTATTTTTTTGTGTGTGAAATCTGGCATCAAATTGTGTTTGCCTTTTATACATACAGTTAGAAGGGATTAGAATGTAACATTTTTTAATGTAATCCCCTTTAAAGTTTTATTGACGGAAATGATAGAGACTAATATGAGAATTTTTTAAAAAAAAATGGTTTAATCAAATATCCTGTTTTTTTTTAAATAGATTATTCAATAATTGGAATTATTCAGTAAGTGGAGGAATTATTTCTCTTTTACTGGAAACATAATTAAAATGTTTACGAACTTATAGATTGACTGATTTATTAACTTCGAGCTAAGAATCAATACGATAGCTGTTAGTGGCAGACCTCGCAACTTTAAAACACGATCTGAGTTGGCTAACTCTATCCAAATTTTCCAAATCACATTAGCAGAAAATCGAGAAAACAAAATGCTAGTGATCGACGGCTTAATGACAATGACTACATAGTGACTCCGGTCAACAAACAATATGAAAACGTATGTTTTGAAATATTGTAGAATCAAAAAAAAACCATTGTTTTGAATCTTATGAGATTTTTTTTATAAATGTTCAATGCTTACATGGAATTTTTTGTAGTTTAATTTCCTAAAAACAGATTAAACATTACGAATGGTAAATTCTATGTTGTTTATGGTAATAGCCTTAAGCAAATGTTGAAAGAGTTTTCCGTCATGCTATAGTTTTTTTTTTCTGTACATGCTTTTAAAATAAATAATATCGTTTTCTGTGTTTAACCTTTCTATGCATGATTTCTTCTTCTTTTTTTGTAAAATCAAGGTAATATAATTCATGTTCTAGATTAAAGGGAAAATGTTTAAAATATATCCTAGTATAATTATATATTATATAAAATAATTTTAAAATATGTATGACGAAAAAAAATATCCATCATCATGCAAATTAACATGTTAAGCTCAGTACAAAATAAATTAAATACTAATAGATATTTGTATCATTTTTATTCCCTATCAAAATTTAAAAAAAACAAATATTATTATTAATATTCTAATTTCATTTGCATTGTGATACTCGTCTTCTGAATTTTCGTCTTCAAGGCCATCTTCTGATAGCAACTACCTCCTAACTGGTCCTAGTTATCTTCAATGTCCCTCTCTACTAAAATTCTCCATAAAAGTGATATAAAATAAGCATATGGTAAAAAGCATTTTCATCATACATTAGAAGTGACAAAACTGCATAGTGATGCAAATTTCTGTCAACATGGGTTCGGGGAGATTATTTGGGGTATTCGATATAAATTGCACAGAAAATAACAAAAACACAAACAAAAAAAAGAATTTTTTTCCCACTCATTATCTTTTTTATTAGCAAAAAAATCGCAAATTAGTTATAAATAAAAATATTCAAGAATTTGCAACGCCTCTTCTTACCCCAACAAACATCGGAATGATAAGTTCAAACCCACAATAATGATTTTGACACTTGATTTTTTTTGACAGCTATATTCCTTATTACACAATAGTTGTGAAAATAGTTGCAGCAACTACCAATATACAGTAAAATTGTTTTGAGTACAGTTTTTTGTGTTCAATAAATGTTATGAAAATTTCTATCATCATACAAAGAAGGACTGAAGATTTTACTTTAGCTTCTTTAATTTCCTAAAAAGACGGATTTGCTTCTTAATTTCTCTTTTAGAAAGTGTTAATAAGTAAAAAAAGACAAATACTAAAATATTATTCTCGAGTCCTGAATAAAAACCATCTGCAAATATTTTGATATGCTTATAAGGTTCGTATTCTTTAATTCTTATCAAATCGGGTTTTTTTAAAAAAATTGTGGTGTACTTAAATCCGAACAAAAACTGTATCAGTTTCATTGATGCTAAAGCAAACAAATTTAATTTGGTAAGATCACAAAAGAGCCAAAGTATTTTCAGGCAACAGATAGAGCATGTGTGTGAAGAAGGTGTTAGAGTGACATCGTTTTGTCATTAGAGTGGAGTAGGACTTATTGGAATCGAAGGAGGTTTAATTAACTTTTAGAAACATGAAACTTTAATTACTAATGACTGCTTAACGGTGTTAAAAGAGTTATTTTAATCTCTTGGCTTGAAAACCCGATTAAAATAAAAAGGAGTAAGGCCCCCCACTCCTATGAATGCTGGAATTTTCAAAAAATGCACGCAAGTATTCAGTTTCTTAATGAGTCTTAAGAATGTGGGGTAATAAAGAACGAGGGGTATTCTTTTCTGCTTCCCAGCTCTACTTTAGAGCTAAGCCAATCAGATTTTCTGTTTACTAGCTCCGATGTTGCTATAGCAACACAGAAACAGTGGTATATATTATGGCTCTTTCCTCAGTTTTGGCTACTGAAAACAAACTGAATAAAAATAACAGGCGAGCCATAAAGCCATTACCCGTCTCCTGTATAAAAGAAAGACCGCGTGTACATGTCACAAGAGCGTTAAGTTCTTTTTTTAAAAATTATTTATTTATACGTAGGAGGATCTTCGAACTAAGTATCCGGAATAAATTGGTATCTTGAAGGTAAATAATCCAGCAACAAACCAATAATCCTTTTAAATGTATTGAATATTTTTTTTTTACTTTTTCAAGAAAGGGCAATGTGTAGAACAGATACTTCTTTGAAGTTTATTCATCCTTATCATTAAGATATGCGCCCGAGCAGAAAAGCGAAACTAAAATTCAAGGTTTCGTTAAATTTTCTTTCGAAGAGCCTTGTAAAATTTATCATGAGTTTCGACTTCTAGTTACCTGTTGCCTTCTGTTGCCATGGTGATTAACCTATTCATGCAGGTACGCTTATGTATTACCTACATTATTTCGTTAGAAGGAAGATTAAGAGTTTCACCATTACCTATTGAGGATAATTTGATTAATTATATTAATAGTTTATGTATATGCTGTAGGGAATAGTTAACATAATTATCCATTAAATCAAATTGACTAAAAATTGAGAAATATGTAGGAAAGGGCTTTCATCAAAAGTACATGACCTGTTTCCATGTAAATTTGTCAGTTTTAAGTTTACAGTTACTTAAATTTGTTTTCTTTTCTAATTTTAAAATACGTAATTTTTCCAACATGAATTTTATTACTTTCCTGAAACTCTATACCAACAGTGTGTCTATCCATTGTCTTAGTTGAAAAACGAAACATGTGTGTTGTTCGAAATATATTCAGATAAAGAAAAAATTTAGTCTTGTTTAATCATTACCCTTTGGGAAGTGCCCTCGTTGGCGGTTTATGGAAGTTTAGAAAGCGTGTAAGCTCAGATATTGCCTTCGTCACTTGATAGTGAATCAAAATTATGACTTCTGTCATCAATAACTCTCATGTTGCTTCAGAATATGACGTTAATTAAAATCAATCTACTACTACCCTTTGGGTCTCATCTTGTACTTAACATTCTTGTAATATAATAATAATTGTGAAAAATCGAAATTAACATTTTTTTTTTTTAATCTTAAGTATATGCCATTCTGACTCTTAATTAATCCAAGCTTAAATTGTTGGAAACCTTTTCCTTTTTCTTTTTCAAAAAATAAAGAAAAAAAAAGGCTACTTGTGAAATATATTTATAATCACGTATAATTCTACTACCATCTATTAGCACTTAAAAGGCTTCTATTGATATGTTAAGAATTTCCTGACAATTTTTTCCTGATATTTTTATGCAAGAACTTTTTTTTAAAAAACACGTTTAAAATCAATTAACTACACACATTCATAACGCAATTAGCTCTGATTTAAATTACAAGTTTTGTCTTTAATTAAAAGGAGAAAAAATACCTTGCAAAAGATAATACTGCAATTTTCACGATAGTTAATATATATATATATATATATATATATATTGCATGTCATGCTAAAATTACTGCTTGATTAAAAAAAACATGTATTTTTTTCTTATTTCTATATAGCGCATGTTTCTTGAGCTAAAATTAACTTTTTTTAATAAGAAAAAAAAATTGATCATTTCTTGTAAGTTCATAAGGGAAATACTAAAGGCAAATGAATTTCAAAGATGCAGTTGCTTACTTTTATGTAGACAGACACACGAGTCTCAGAAACACGAGGACAGCTGACTGGCGAGACATTTGCATGACCTTGAAATGATATTGGGGAGAATAAACATATTAACGACATAATGGAGAATGGTTATGTTAACTTTTAAGAACGTGGTTATATATTTTTCTACGGTTACGTATATATATACATATAACTGTATTAAAACGATATATGTATAATATTTTTCGAGGGAATCAGAATCATCCATAAAATAAGGTGTACATTTTTTTTAGATCTATTAATTTACATGCAAAAAAAAATAAGGTAGAGAATATATGAAACTAAACTTATTAATTTGTAAAATCCTCACCCACATTTGATAAATTTTGAAAGCTTCACATACTACTGCAAAAAACACCAGACACACGAGTCTCAGAAACACGAGGGCAGCTGACTCGCGAGACATTTGTATGAACTTGAAATGGTATTGGGAGAGCAAACATATTAACGAAACAATGGTGAATGGTTATGTTAACTTTTAAGAACGTGGTTATATATATTTCTACGGTTTTGTATATATATATATATATACATATTACTGTATTAAAATGATATATGTGTAATATTTTTCGAGGGAATCAAAATCCTCGATGAAACCAGGTTTAAATGTTTTTAGATCTATTAGTTTGTAAAATCCTCACCCACACATTTGATAAATTTTGAAAGCTTTACATACTACTGCAAAAAGCATCCAACTATAAGAAATCTTTTAAGAACCTGTTTGCTTATGTTTTCATGAAATTAAGTATTATTAATAACAAAAATCAATATAAGTAGCATTTTACAATATTTTGTTATAACTTTTTTGCTGGAGAAAATAATCATTGTTCCTTTAAGTTCGTATTAAAAATGGAAATAAATGCAGATGTTTTTTTCTG
>BMAV01013469.1:409851-420196 GCA_019973955.1 Trichonephila inaurata madagascariensis | reverse complement strand
AATCTGAAATGAGAAAAAAAATTTAAAATTAGAAAACAAAAACATTTCGGTATTTACTAAAGCGATACTGCATATATACGTATTATATTACTTATGAAATAATTAAAAACTCTCAATTAAATACTTTTTCTCACAAATTGCGATTTTTCCTCTAACAAATTTATTTAACATAATTGTTATTATAAATCAAGAGTTTAAAGTAATTGATATAATTTTTTCAATTGCTATATTTATCCATTATTCCATTCGCATGAACGTTTGGCTTACGGATTTTATATTATCCCATAAGCTGCTATTTTATCTTAATATTTCGATTCTTCAGGTATACATTCGCAAGTATAGACATGACACTTAATTTCTATGTATTTGCGTGTAGACATTAATGTATGAACATATACTGAGTCGGGACATTAATGTATGTACATGTATGTTGAGTCGAGACACAATATCATGGCCACTCCCTTTTTCTGACATCATATGCGGTGAACCAATAAAATATAACCAGTGTTAATGCCGAACGGCACAATTATATAAAATATGATGTGTCATTTTGAAAACGTATGTACCAATTATAAGTATTAAAGAGAGTCGCTATTTAGCAGACTTTTAGAAAAATGTAGGATTACAGGAAAAATGACCTAATCCTGTATTAAAGTTTATAGCCTAAAAGAAACCCGTTATTAAAAATTCTATTTAAAACTTAATTAATTCACGAACAGTTTATTGCTTCTTGAATTATAGTTTAACTAAGTATGTTCAAATCGCTTTTAATCAGTTTCAATCAGTAAAAATAATTGTATAGTACAATTTTACAATGCAACTTAAATAAGTTTAATTCCGTTCAATGTAAATATATTCGTTGTTATATTTAATTAATCATAAGTTATATATCTTTATGGTCCCTAACTACCAATAAGAATCCGATTTTTACTATAATTATTTGATACATGTGTGTGCACAGATTTGTAAGTCTGTGTTAAATAGTTACATTCTAATTATAATAAATTTTTAACAAATTATGTTGATGAATCATTTGTATAAAAAATCACAAGCATTATTCTTTCTGTAAAGACATTATTTGGTATAACTTAGATAACAATGGTGATATTGAAAACAAAGGAAGCTTCCAGAATATGTATCATCATAGAGTGTTGTTGTTTATAAGTAATACATTTTTTTTAAAAAAAAAAAAACTATAATTAAGTGGCACATCATTCAATTCTAGTAACTGTTAATTTCTGATTATCTTACTTGAGCCACATACTAAACATTCTTTTTACTTTCCAGAAAGCTAATCACCAGTTTCAGCATTCTGTAATTATAAGTTATCCTTAAATAAGTAGAAAATAATAAATCACAGTGCTTCAACAAAACAATCATGATGTAACACAAAAGCCAACCACTAGGTAAGATAAATTCACAACCAAAAGAAAAACGCTTTTTTTATTTAATTCAATTGGCGTTTATTGAAGTGGACTGTAACTTTGACAAAAGATGTAGTACAGCCTGTTGAACATGGAAGAAGCATGTCAGGAAAAATATTTTAGAAAAATGACGCAACCGTGTTCATTTATTAAGCTTCGCGAGAAGTGTTCCTACCAATTCTTCCACTATCTTCAATTTCTACATTTCTTGAAGATTTTATTCTTCATTGCTTCGAAGACTTTTTTTTTTTTTTGCCCATCTATTTTTCTTTTATTTCAAGCGTTGAAGTAATAAATCAAGCACGATGTTTACTTTGGTTATAAATCGTACCATAATCCATTTGCATTTGATCAATAGTTATGTCATTATTTTTTTAACAGTTTGTTAACCTGAAGCTTCCGTGTAATTTATTTCCTCATTGGAACTTTTATAGGAACAATTAAATTGTGCTGATAGTCCCTTAAGGATTATTAAAAAAACAAATTTCGTAGCTGAGTAATTTATTAAATCCATTTTTTCGCATACCTGGGAAGTTTTTATTTTGTTTAGCATTTTTAGTTAAATAATTTATGAAGTATCAAAAGAATCATAAATGGCCTTCCTTTCAATTTTCTAATTTATTGAAAAGTCATTTTTATTTGTAGCAGCATTTGTAACTCGACGCGAATAAACTTTACGCAACGCTGTTTTATTGTTTTTATCACTTGCATTATATTGACTTATTTAATTTTTAATGGAGAACAATTATTAAAACTAACTGTGTTAAAAAATGAACGCTGAAAATTTGCTAGTATTTATATAACGCTAATAATGTACCAGCTTTTTGTTGTATTTTCATGGTTACTATTTTTTATACTTCATAAAATGCAGAACAATGCTGAATAATGTAGAATCTTGTTCATGGTGTGCTATTGGAAAATTTTTTAATACATTCCGAATATATTTCGAGATTCTCATGGAAATCCAAACTAAAATGCGCTTCTTAAGAAAAGGGGGGAAATATTAGTAGTGCATTTTTAAGTAAACTGCGATAAATTATTGACAAGTGAATTATGTGGATGGTTAATTCATAAACATACAATTCAATTCTTAAGTAAACTTTTTTTGTTTATCTAATGGGGTTGCGCTTTAGTATTTTTTTAAACCTTTGCAGACCTAGTACATTCCACAGGCGGCATTTAGAGCGGCACCATATAGGTGATGCCAATTACCGTAAGTAATTTTGACGCTTAGTTTCCTCCCCAGAGGGAGACACTTTAGCTCTGATGATGCAAACCTGCACTAGGATTTTAATTTTGCCGAGAGCAGCCAACCTAAACAGACACTCTAGGGATATTTTACATGCCGTATAATCATACGAAATGGACGCTGTCGATTTTCTGAATCATGAAAATCCGCCGACTTGAGCTGATGTCGAACCCGCAACCTTAGGTACAGAAGGCCAGCGACAAACCAACCGCTCCACCCAGCTGACTTCTTAACACTAGAAAGACTGAAATTTAGTATATACCTATAATGCCCAAAAGCAGTCAAAATGACTGCGTTATGAACGAATAACTAATGTGTAAAAAAAATTTGTTTACGTTTTTTAAATATTTTTTTTATTATTATTTACAGTTATATAACAAGTTATTTGTAAATATTAACAATAAAAAAATTACTTCACTTGGGAATAAAATGTATCGTTAAAATGTCTAAGAAGTTGTGTCATTATATACGTAATTATTTTTCTAATTGAAATCGAAAAGCAGTCAAAATGACTTCCTTGGGAAATCTAGTGTTAAATAAACTTGATAATAATAAAAAAAAAACCACAAACCTGCTATGTAACGATATTTATTTCTTGTGAAAAATATTCTACACGTAGCTTCTTGTAAATAGCAAATGGCCATTAAAATTCCTTTTCTGTTTTATTTAGTTGTTGTTTTTTTTCTATTCTGTGTAGACTATCTTTACACAAAAGTTCATTTCATACAGAAAGATTGTATAGTAAAATGCACGTAAAATGTCTTAGACATATCTGAAATGATTTTATACACTCTATACAAATAAAATAAAAATTAATATAAGCAAACGTGATTAAAAAAAAAACTAATTATTTAAAATAAAAAGTAGTTTACAAAAACAGTGAATACGAATTTTTCTAGTGCGTATTATCTACATAAAAATAGCCATAATTATTACATTTCTAATTCCATTTTTGACGGATTATTCTTAAATGTACGCATTTGATATTAAAAGTATTAAACACGTTTAACAAAAAAACATCAAATTAAATAATGCATTTTCAGCAAAATATTAATAAATTCCTATCGAACATTATAATTTCAAATAAATGCAATGCAAATATTTATTAAAATTTAGTGGTAAACAATAACAATTTTTAACTTTCTAAGAAAATAATTTTATATACAAAAAGTTCATCATAATTATTTCAAAATAATAAATACATGAAAATTCGCTTCAAACACTCACTCGCATATTTGTAAAGCAACATAAATTACCTAAATTTGGAATCAAGGAAAACAGTATAGTTTATATTTCTTTTCAGCAGTAAAATATAATTCAAAACTAATCTTTAATAAAATATGATGACAGTAAAATATCTATCTCAATAAAAAAACTCAAAATATATATTTTAAAGATGATTTAAGCTATCTAAAAAAATCTCTTTTGCTAAATATTTACAATAAGGAACTTCCATACTTCACTCTAACTTATGTAAATTTTCTATAATGTATTCCATGGCTGATCATCTAACTAGCAATAAAAACTTTAACCTGATTATAGAAAATCCTGGTGCACATCTTTTATCTATGTCAGTACCGTACTTCCCTTTCGGCAAATTTTGTATTTATGGCTCAAAAAAGTGAACGCAGCCACGTTCACGTTAAATCACAGAGAAATAGAAAGATAAAGAATAAGATGCTGTGTTCCTGGGTTAATCATAAGGTTCATTATTTAAACTATGTAGAGGAAGTACACTTCCGTAGAGTATCCGCGTATCGAACATTCTATACGTGCAGGGCCGCATTCGATCTACATCACGTATAATGCAGCACTAACCGCGTAGCCATTACAGTATTCGGGTTTTACCTTCATCTTGCTGAGCTCCAGCGTTGAAATAGCAGACTTGGCGTTCTTTATGTAACCTCAGTTCTAGTTTCTTCGATGCTGCTCTCTGCTTTTGCCCGTGAAAATGGGATTAGAGATAGTCGAGGGTTTTTAATTATGCATACTGTGAAAGCGAAAAGATTGTGGGTCTTTTTTAATGATCATTTTTACCTTTTTTGCTACAATTGTCGTGGAGGATTACATCCCATCGCTGATTAACGACGAAGAACTTGACAAATTGGAGAACTTAAACTGATTGCGATGAAGGAGAAAAGGATTAGAAGGGGAAAAAAAAAGGATGCTATTTGTAATTAAGATGTTCTTTAATTTTGTGTTCCTATTACGGCGAGAAAATTGAAGCGAATATTATTTTGGTATTGATATTTCTTAATTACCATCCGTTATATTCTGTAATGAGAAAACAACAGAAAATAGTTTGTGATGATAATAAGAAGAGATTACAACCATGAATTGTAAAAAAAAAAATCTTAACGGCTTATGCATCGATAATTTCACTAAATGAATTATGTAAGTAGGGCTTAAAAAGTGAGAATAAAAATTTTACAAAATTGCTCAATCATTTGAAAGAGATCGGAATTATTCAATCATCTTAATTAGAGATGAATTAACTAAATCAATTTTGTATAGTAATATAAAAAAGCAAAGTCTTTCCTTTTGTTATAATTTCCAGATAATAAGAAATCGTCCTGAAATTAAATATGCTTTAGTGTTTCCTTAGCAAATAGGTTACAGGAATAATCAGTATTTTTTTAAATGTAAGGTATTCTCTTTTTTTTTTCAGTCAAAATTTCACAGAGCATTCACTTTGAATCATTTTACTTTCTATAGTATTACTGCAATAAAAATGTAATTTTGTTTTGTTGATAATTATAACAATCTTTTCTGCTGAAGGCATGGTGCAATATATATATGAGAGGTTCCAGGTCCACTGGTAAATGGAGGAAGTCGTCATCTTTAAAATATCTGTTCTTTATTATTCCTCAAGCGCAACTACTTCAACATGGCAGCCACTTGACGCCTAAGCGGACAGAACAAAGGGCGTCATCGCAGCAAGGAGTCACCAGCCTCTCTTTCTCGATAATTCTCTTCTTCATATTATATAGTGTGCTCGCTCTACCTTAAATATATCTATTTCCCCTAAAATTCCTACGCGGTTGTAAAGATTTCGCTCTATTTTTATTTATTATTCACTTATTTTTTATGTTTAAGTTTCCAGAACTCATATATATATATATATATATATTATACATCTTCAATTTATGTTATGCACAAATACTATAAAAATTAGATACGAGGATAGCTTAACCCATTCAGGATCATGATCACATATATGTGATCACGCGTTTCTTCCTCCATGCCCACGGTATTACATATGTGATTGAGCTTTCTCTGCTCGTAGGCCCTTGATCACACAGGTGTGATCAGAGTTAGGAACGTTTTTATATTAATTTTTACAAGCGCTAAATGGTGTTTAAAATCCATTTTTTTTCGAATAATATTTCATAAAACTTTGAACTTCAATATGTGCTTTCGGCTCTGTGTGTTTTTTTTTTTTTTTTTTAGATCCGAGATATTTACGAATATAAACAACTGCGCATGGTTATTTTTCGAGAGAATCGGATATTTAAAAAGGTTCATGATCTATTGCTCAATGGATTTCTGTTTGTGTTAAATAAGTTGGTTTAGTTTTCTAATATTTTCTATATTCGTATTTAAATGTATGGGTTTTTTTTAAAGTGAATGTAATTTTTTTTTTTTTATTAAAATGAAAATATTTTCTTTAAAATTCGCAATTGTTTTTTTTTAAATATAGCGAAAACTTTTGTACTCAATGTTCAGATATTATCAATGATAGAAAATTGTAATTTTTAGCGTATTTAATTGCATTTAAAACTTTATATAAATTTTTAAAGGAAATTAGGCTTAGCAGGGAAATTTGACCGGTCCCGTGCGTGCGTATCCTCTCCGAACGTACAAGCCTGGAGAAGCGCTTCTTTCTCCTTCCGCTGGTCCTGAAGGGGTTAAGAATGAATGATAAAATATTTTTCTTGAATAATTCACTTAAATACTTTTTAAGAGTTTCATCGTAATACAAATGCAATAAAAAGTAATTAATAATTAAACTACTACGATGAGTCTGGTAGTTTTATTTCTTGGTTTGTCTAAATTTAAGAAAGATTAATTCGTTTGAACTTGAATATGAGTCGTTCCTTTAAATTTAATGAAGACAGATATATGATTCAAATTTTTTACTATTTTTACCCAAATCTTTTAAAAAGTTTTTTGATATTTTAATTCACACTGATTTAACTATTGAATTTTTTGGTTACGCTTTATTCTACAAAAGTTTCACCGAAATATAGTGTTACAAGATCCACAATTTAATAATTAATATTTACCATTAAATAGAACCATTTTAATTTTTTTAGAATAATAATAAAAATAACAAAACCTCCAAAATTTTATTAATCTAGTATTCTTTTGATTATTGGTATATTTATATTTTAGTTTTTAAATCTATACTTATTTCATATTTTAGCTGAAAAAGTTTACCACACAGTGGTTCCCCTCATGGACCCCTTTTAATAGTGAAAACTTTCCCAAGGATCCTCAGGTGAAAAAGATACTTAAATGCATAGTACAAAAATTACGAATTGAAAAAAACACATTTTGTTGAATAATTGTTTATTGAAATTACAACTTTTATTTAAAATAAAACAAAACATAATTTATGTCTTCGATGAACTTGATGAGATGCTATAAGTATATTTATGTCAGTCTCAATGCTTGGGAGCAGCAACCGCAAATCCTCACGAGCAAAAAGTTTTTTTTTTTTTTTTTACGGCAATGAATCTCTCCGTTTTATCAAATCAGAAGAGAGGAAGGTAGTCAACAACTTCGGTACAAAAACCCATAATGCAGGATACAAAATTGGGATTTGTTTTTGTAACCAAGATTTGTGGTATCCTTGTTCAAATATTGGTTTAAGTCTCTCATTTGTGAAATTTTCAAAAAGATGCTCCTGTATTGGTGTGGATTCATCTGTGTTTGGTATCTGAGTTAGTCCACGTTCAAAAGGGTTGAGCACACTGTTGGGAATATCCAAGCAAATTATTCCTATTTATTTAAGTTTTTAGAAAAATAAAAATGGATCAAAATTTTTTATATTACATTAAACATTGCTCGGAATCCTTGACGTTACCCAAATCAATTTTAATTTTCCATGGATCCCCTGAATAATATGGGGGCCCCTGGGGGTTTGTAGGGACCACTTTGGGAACCACTGGTTTAGAGTGCTTTTTTTTATTGTAAACTGAGTAGAAATTTCTAAATAGATGCATAGATGCAATTAATATCATTCTCCTCCATCTGAATGAATCTTTTCGATGTGTCACAAATTGTAGCGATCTATTGAAAAACAGACAGAAGCCGTGAAAATGTCCAAAGGAAATTTATTAATTTCCGATGAAAGACGTCAACGCTCTTTTCTAGAAAACGTATTTAGAATAAAAATAGAATGTGAATTGTTACCCTTTATTTGCTTGATATATTCCTTAAGAAACTTATCAGCCTTGAATTGAGTAGACCTTCAGGGTACATGGATATGATTAAAAACCGAAGTCTCATATTCTTTTCTCCCATTTGTTACTGATGAAATTATAAACTCTTTGTTAAAGTCACGAATTTTGACAAGATGCTAATTTTTTTAAGCACTTTTGTTATATAAAAGAAAAGAATAGTAAAGGTTGAAAAGTAAATTTTCTGTAAAAAATGATATTGTTTTACATTATATTCATGGTTTTATCATTATAATGCGGAATTATTATTATAAATACATAAATTCATTTATTAATTTAATGTATCCAGAAATTTATAGATTAAATAAGTTTTTGATAGATTGAAAAAACAACATTTTTATGTCCTTGTAATATTTCTATGATGCAAAGATTAAAAGAAAATATGTTTATCTTTATGTATATGTTTATCCCGGGGGCCAGAACCAGGGATCTTCGGTTCCGTAAGCATGTAACTTACCGCTGGACCAAAATGATCATTTTAGTCCCGAAGCTGTTACTGGCTTATATAGATGATACCGCTGCACATTAAAAATATATTATTGCATATTAAATTTATTCATATGATTTACAAATCTTGAAGTATCACAAATTACTAATCTAGAACAGTTTTTCCTGGTAAATTAAAATTACTAAATAAAAAAAAAAATTAATCAACTCAGATAAATATAGTAAGTATCCTTCGCAAAATTCTAGTGAATATATGTTAATCCCGGTTAACTATAACTTACTAAAAGCTTTCTGTAGTATAAGTGTTAACACATATACTTTTATTTTAGATATTGCAATAAAGTGCTTTTCTTAAAGCTTATTTATCACCTTTTATTACCAATTACAAAGACTTGTCCAATGTGTCGGATTAGGAGTCAAGTGGAAAATGAACAAGAACTACATTTTATTTTTTTTCTAGGGCTTCGATGTAATCCTTTGACTGCTTGTCAAAGTAAAGCAAAACACGTTTCGCTTCTTTTGGGATTTGAACAGGTGGAACAAGTGTACTCATTTTTTCTACGGCTCATCTAAGCTGGGGTTATACATCTGCAGAATTTTCCTTAAATCACATTTTATACCTTTAAGATCTTAAGGGTTAAAGAAACAAATCCATAGGTAAAAAAAGAGCTTTGGGTATTATTTCCAAGGATTTGTAGGGCTACCGATTGTGATAGTATTTATTTTTCTCAATCTTTTCATAGAAATAAAATATTGAAAGGAACTTTTATATTTTACAATGCACAAAATATTTTTCAATTTTTCTTGTATTTGCAAATAATGTAAAACAGACACATGAAATCATTGGTATTTAAAAGAAATGTGCTTAAATTGTGATTTATTTTATAATATCCAAATTTAATTAATGCTCTACAATTTATTTATTTTCTGTTAAAGTTTCAGTAAACAATCAAAATACCTCAAATTTTCTCAGCACTTTATTGCTTTTTTAGTAAATTATTCTTAAAGACAGGCATTTTATTTCATATCATTCATTTATATTAGAAATATTTTGATGTATATAATTTCTCAATGAATTTAAATTTCACTCTTTTTCTTATAGAGAAATTACTAAGAAATTTATAACTAAACAATATGTGTTATTGTATAGTTAAATATATCCTAAAATGCAACACATTATATATTGTTAAAAGTTTTAAATTCTTCATTCGCCCCAAAATAATTCAATCATTATATAAAAGCAAGAATATCATCCTCGTAGCATAATAACATAATCTAATATGACTTTAATGATTTGGCTTGCTGTTAAAAATAAATCTACATTGTAAAACTGCAAATTTAAAAACAGTTTGACTTCAATACAGTATGTTGTAAAAGAAACTATAAGTAAGAAAGAAATAATTGCAATGGGTATGCACATTTTAAAAAAATTAAATAAATAATCAATTATAATTATTCAAGTAATAAATTAAAACTGAAAAAAATGAGAAAGCTGTACAAATAAATTACCATTCAGTATAAAAACAAATAAATCGCTTGAAATGTATTATGATACTAATTACTCTGCGACTGATCAGTATATTTTTCACTTTTTAGCTAACATGCACTATAAAAAAACCAAAGTTGATATAAGTTGATATACATTCATAAAATTAATAATTGAATGATATGGTTATAAAAATTAAAATACGAAAGTGTTAAAAGTCGTGTTTACTTAGTGTTCACGAAGATGGCTCGAATGTTTTTGCAAGTAAAAAACT
>BMAV01013469.1:366083-409841 GCA_019973955.1 Trichonephila inaurata madagascariensis | reverse complement strand
TTATGAACTTATTAAACAATTTTTCTATTTGAAAACTTGTCCATGCTTGGCTCAAATTTATTAACATCAAAAGGAATCAGTTTTATGAAGCATGGAATATATTACATCAAAAATTGAAAAAATCATTATAGTGTTATAGGATACAGATATATTTATTGGAGAGGGCGAGCTTCTGCTTTATCTTTTATCCTTCTTAGGACTGAAATATCTACTTTTCTAAAGGGGATGAAATAAAGGAAAACGCTCTAAATTTTCTAGAAAAGACAAATTTTTATCTTATCATGTCTGTCTTAAAGTCCGGGTCAAGTTTCTTTCCGCCTCTTTTCTCATCAATCATCAGACATTTCTCTCTTTTTTTTCTATTAAATGTATCTCAAGAAAATGTTTTAAAACACTGACACATTTTTGTTTATACTGAAACCAATTACTGGTACTCTATTTTTACTTGGAATGTGATCGATATAGGTGAAAAAAGTATCTCAATCCACACATTGGACTATTTCATAACTATTTTGTTGTAGAAATAAAGGAAAAGTCGACAACTTATCTTACTTTATAAAGATTTCCATCCATTTGCCTAAACAATACTCATACAAAAAATGTTTAAGTTATTTGTAAACCTTAAGGACATTTCTAAAGAATATCTTATAATCTTAAATAATGCTACAGGCCAATTTCTTTAGAGTGTGGTTGTAATATGAATATTATCATTATGATGTACATGTTATAATTTTTTTCTTCCAAATGGGGCTGCTTATTGCTAATCACCATTGCAGACCTAGTACATGCTCTGGAATCTGGTGCTACTTTTAGGTGTGGCATCATTAAGATTGATATCAACTCTGCCGCAATATAATTTAGAAGCACCTTAGCACTGATGATGCGAAATGGTTCTAGGAATGTAATTTGCCGAGATCACCCGAGCTAAACAGGCACTTTAGGAATCTTTGACATGCTGCATAATCATAAGACTGAACACTGCTTATTTCTTACATCAGGAAAACCCAACAACATTGGCCGGGGTCGAAAACTTGGACATACAAGTCTAACACCTAACCAACTACGCCACCCAGCTGGCACAAGTGGGGAAAATTAAATTATGAATAGGGATTTAGATCTATTAATTAAATATGATTATTTTCTTGGCTTTAAATTAAAAAAAAAAAACTATACAGATTATTCTCATATCGATATTGACTTAAGTTTAGTTTCAGCAAATAATTTTATACACATATGCGATTTTAATACATTTTATTATCTACATTACATTTCATTTTAATAATTTAATTAGTCACACATGAAGCTATACATGTAATAAATATATGTTTTCAATTATTTGGGTATCAATGCATTACACAGTACAATAAGATATTTCCATGTGGGCTATAGGACTTGAAAGTTTAATTTTGAGTTTTTAATTAACAAATGCGCAAATATATTTAGTTAGCTTATAAATGATGTCACTACTTCACAAAATTTGAATCATATAGGTTTCTATGATACACTCTGTATTATATAAGAATGAAATCAATTATGTTTCTTTTAAAAGATTTCTTTAAATTTATCTTTTTCTTCTTTTATGACCAAATTAATAAAACTGTTATCCATTTCAAATGGACTAAAAATTAGAATGGCATTATGAAAATGTTGTTTTTCAAAGTTTTTGCATTAACTTATTCTAGAAGTGTTTATTTATATCATGGCGAGATTGCTGAAGGGTTGAATTGTGTTCTTATTTAAGAAATTCTTAAATTGATTCTGCAGAAAAAAAAAGAAAAATAGTTCTTTGTAGGAAAGTGCCAGGAGAGTGAGAAGTAAACGCCCTATATTTTTTATTCTTCTTAGCTTAATAAATTAGAAAAAAAAATAATATTAGAATATTTCAAATTAAAGATGTGGGTGTTTGAAAAATAATGCTAATTAACGGAGTCAATTAAAATCCAACACTATTATACAAAACTTGATGAAACTATAAAGTGTAAAAAAAAGTCATACTTTTCTCATTTTTCCCCACTATTCTTATGAACCGTATGATAAGCTAGTATTATGTGGGCGTCTCACACCCACAAATATTTTGATCGCTTAGCAGTTTTCGACCTACTCAGATTTTTCACAGATGAAGTGTCACATCTTTTTTTTCCTGTCACTCGCTTACAAAGACATGGGATAACATGGATTCTACAGCTATTTTTCTATTCATCCCTCAGGATATTTTTTAGCATGTAAATAATTTTTCTTTTAAATTTAGATGAAATGCATTTAAAAACTTAAGTTAATAAAAAAGTACTACAGGCAAAATTAAAAATAGGTTTGTTTCTGTAAACATATTGTAGGGTTTGAGTAATATATATCAGTATATTTATTTCAAATATATGTTGGTAATACATTAAAAAGTTATACATTACTTCATAGATGACTTTTCAGTTTTGTAATTCATTTTAAACAATAAGGAATCAAGTTAAGTTTAAGTGTTGTTATTTGTAGCATTTCACATTCTTTATTAGACCTTTCAGCAGATAAGTATCTTAAAGAGTGCCAAGTATTTAAAAAAAACCAAAAATGTTATCAATTGTTTAAAAATTCAAACAATTCTTTCGGAAGTAAATTATTATGTTACGGCATATGAAGTTCGTGTTAATAAAAATAAAATTAATCAAACCACTTTACTAGTAGATACTTAAGATTTAAAAGTTTTGACTGTCTCTTTTGCACAAAGATCATTGTTAGTCTAATTGTTTTACAATAAAATTAGAAGAGAACATTACGCGCTTTGACTCTGTCAATTATAAATTCATTTGTGATGAACTGTTTAATACATTGATATGTATATCATTTTGTCATAAAATTTCTATAGTGCCAGCAGTTGAGAGTTCATAAGACAAGTTGAAAAATTAATCTATTTTCAGCATATGATATTTTACATACATCTTAGATGTTAATTATTTTTTTGAAAACGCTATTTATAAAATGAAAGAATGTTTTCCCGCTATATAGTTATAGCAGCCAATCATATAATTTATAGTAATCCATAGATACATTTAATCCTGAAAAATTTGATTTTCTGACTTTGCTAGATAAGTTAAAATAAAATCTGAACAGCAACTATATATATACCACGGTTCTCTAATAATATTATACACTTTCACTATTCCAAGGGAATTTATACATTTAAATTACATTTAATATTAACTAAAATATCAAAAAATTCTGTGATGAGCATAAAAGTTGTGGGCGTCAAATGTTCATGGAAAAACAACACAAGTTTAAATTAAGTAAATATATTTCACTCAGATTTTCATTATTATAATATATACAAATCAGTAAAATTTAGTAAACTAAATATCAAATTGTGGTAAAAATGTTTTACATTAATGTTGGATAATTTTATGAGAGAAATAATTCTCAAACGGTGATCAAAATATATCAAACTATTTTTTTTTTCAAATATATTCAATAAATACATTGAACTATATTGTGAAACAATGTTAGAAGGACGTAGTTAATATGCAGGGATTATGCCAGATATTTAAATAATATATAACAGAAGTTTTAGGTATCTGGTTCAGTTTAAACAGATTTAATGTAATAATAGTGTAAACAAATATTTAAACTTATTTTTCATACCGACGTTAATCAAACTCTTTTGTTTCGTCCAAATACTTGTTTCCTGGAAAAACAATACGAGCATGTTTTTCTTTCCATTCAAAATATTGAAGTTGTCATTGAAGCTTCACATTTCTTTTATTTTTACGTAATGGTTTTAATTCCCCCAGAGAATGTTCACTAGTGTAGTTTCGTATTACAAGCAAGGCCAATAGAGATTGAATGCAAAACATGCGAGTATCGCGGCACCGAACACTTAATGTGAGCGTCGGAGGAAGTTAATGAAAACAGGTATTGATTTACTTTTTTGGAAATTGGAAAAGAATTCAGAAGGAAAGATTGGATGGCATTCTGAAGAGAAACGATAATATAATCACTATTTCAGAAGCGATCTTTTCGACGTATCGATGTTTTTATTTTGTGTGTGTAAAAAAAATAACGGAAAATGTTATAACTTAACGCGCTGAAGTAGAAACAAGTTCAGTAAAACGATTTTTCGTGGTTCGTTTCCCGAAGAAGGGGTAAAAAAATTTAATCGATTTTAAGGTAAATTAAAATAAAATAAACATTGCGATAAGCGCTTTTTCTGTTTGCATAATATTTTATCACAAAAGAGTTAAAACTTGTGTAATTATTTTGTGGAATTTCCCAGTGAGTTAAATTGAAATGACGTAACAGCAAAGGTTTATATTTCTTTTTATTATGTTATCTTCATTATGTAAGGCTACACGAGAGTATTTGTGACACACAACTTGCAATTTTGAGCTTCGTTCAAGTGACGTAGGTGACACCTTTCTTTTTTTTCCTCTTTCTTAATTATTCCCAACATCATGCTAAAAATTCCTGATCCAATTCCGTCTGAAGACCAACAGCTTACATCATTCCACTTGATGTTCAGAAGAACGTATTCAATGTTAAGGTATCCGACTACGTTCGGAAACGTGATTTTGCAACAGAGCATAAATGGATAATTTTCATGATATCTAGTATCACTTAGATTAGAATACATGTATAAAATTGTTTTAAGGATATTTTGACCAAAAAATTATTTAAATACAATATTTTGGCAAAAAATAAACTTAGAAGAATTTTTTTTCCAAATGTTCTCCTTTTTTAAAAAATGCTTCTATTATAATCATATTTTGCCTGTATATAGCTCAGACCTCTCTACAGAGGCTTAACTAGAATTTTTGAAATTTATACCTTAGAAGTGGATTTATCCATATTTTACGACAACAGAGGAGAGCAATTTTAAGAAAAAGACACCAATAATTATTTCAGTTGGTGGTAACTCTGAAAATAATGTGAATTTTTCAAAAGTTCTAGTGGAGCCTCTGTAGAGATGTCTGAGCTATATACAGGCAAAATATTATTATAATAGAAGCATTTTTCACAAAAGGAGAATATTTGGAAAAAAAGATTATTCAAAGTTAATTTTTTGCCAAAATATTGTACTTAAATAATTTTTTTGTCAAAATGTCCTTAAGACAATTTTATGCATGTAGTCTAATCTGAGTGACACTAAATATCATGAAAATTATCCATTTATGCGCTTCTTTAAAATCACGGTTCCGAACGTAGTGGGATACCTTAATTTTTATAGTTTATTTATTAATTATATCATACTAGATCAATTGTTTCCGACTAATATCTCGTAACTGTATTCACCAGGCTATTGCAGTATCGAAGCGGAATGAAAGTCTGATAAAATATCAAAAGAATCATGTGGTGATGTTCACATGAAATTGGTTCAAACATGTACAGTACAAAAAAAAAACACTTATCTTAACCATCAGCTGTGGACTCATCTAAATGAAATTCAAAGAGAAAAAAGGGGAGAAAATGATAAGAGGAAACTGTGATGATAAGAAACATACAATTAAATTCTTAATTAAAAACGAACAAAAAAAACGAGATCAATTAGAATACAAATTGCTTTTTCAGAGGGAATTTTCAATTCAAACTTATCCGTCTTAAACTGATATTTTTTGATGCTCCCTTCTTCAAAAAAAAAAAAAAAAAAAAGGCTCAGAAGCGTAAATTTTTCACAGCCGTAATTACGTCTTTCTTATTACTTAATTTGAAGTAAGAGTAAGATTTTATGCAATGTAACATGTTTCATTCCATTTAAGATTATAGAGAAATATATATTTCATTTAAAAAATAAAATTGGCTATAACTTACTGCATGGAAATTACTTTTGGTTTAATAGAATTACAGAAAAAGTACAACTTGTGAAGTATTTTATGGCAAAATTTTGAATCTTATAATTGAAAGTGCTTAAGAAAATAAAGAAGTATCTTATATTATTCCTTTCTGTCAAACTTTTTAACTTTAGTCGCCATTCTAGCTTAAAGTTATATAATTGGTAAAAGTTTAATTTAAATATAAAATTTAATGAGTTCTCTATGATGGCATATAAATTTGACTTTCACTCTCTATAAGTAATCGGTATTTCTTTAATTGAACAGTAAATTAGAATTTTTGTTCTTAAATAAGTAATGTAATTTATCAGTTAAATACTAGTTTGGTTACTTAAGGTATACTATTACGTTCGGAACCGTGATTTTGCAAAAGCGTATAAATGGATAATATTTATGATATTTAGTGTCACTTATATTTTAATATATGTATAAAATTGTTTTATAAGGACATTTGGACAAAAAAAATTATTTAAATACAATATTTTGGCAAAAAATTAACTTAGAATAATCTTTTTTCGGAATGTTCTCCTTTTATGAAAAATACATCGATTATAATAATATTTTGCCTGTATATTACTCAGACCTCTCTACAGAGGCTCAACTAGAATTTTTGAAATAAATAACTTAGAAGTGGGTTTATCCATACTTTACGACAACAGAGGGAAGAAATTTTAAGAAAAAAACGTCAATAACTATTTCAATGGGTCTGAGCTATATGCAGGCAAAATATTATTATAATAGAAGCATTTTTCACAAAAGGAGAACATTTTGAAAAAAGATTATTCTAAGTTAATTTTTTACCAAAATATTGTATTTAAATAATTTTCTTTGTCAAAATGTCCTTAAAACAATTTTCTGCATGTATTCTAATCTAAGTGACACTAAATATCATGAAAATTATCCATTAAAGCGCTTTTTTAAAATTATAGTTCCAAACGTAGTCGGATACCTTAAAAGTCCTTACGACACATTGGTTGTTTTACACTAACAAATACATGTGAATATAAACGACACTTTAATTATGTAGAATTTCCCAGAATCAGAAATTTGAAGGTAAAGAAAGGAAAATTGAAAAAGTATTTGTGATACATAAGCCAGCAAATAATTTAAATAATGCTATACATCAACATTTAAATTATTAAACAATTCTTCAACTTAATCTCTTCAAGCATAGGATCACTTGAAGAAATATAGTTTATTTAAATGATTAAAAAAATATACAATACTCAGATTCACGTGTTTATTTAGTGAATAATTAATTTCCGAATATGAATTTAATTTAAAAGCAAGGAAAGCTGACTTATTTTTAAAAATGAATATATTTTTTTTTCCAAGTATACGAGATAAGCACTCATTTTCGTTTGCTCAACGAAATTCAGAATTAATAAATGTAATAATTCTTCATCAAAAATTGATAAAAAGAAACGAAGTTCACACACGCACAAATTGTTAGTCGATATGTGTTTCAAATTTTTAAATGATAATCTAATGTAGTTGCTTATCGTTTGAGATAAATGATGAACATTTTAATATTACTTTAACTTTACAAATTTTATTACTCTGTAATTAAATTCAAATTAAAAGTACCAGTCATCTTAGGATTTTATACAGGACAGGACAAAGTAAATCTGCCAAAATAATACATAAGTAAGCTCTTAGACTTAGGGATAAAACTGTAGGGCAAAACAAAGTTATAAGTGCCAAACATCTCCTTTCTTTGATGTTATTAGTTGTAATAAAAAGTACAAAAAGAGGGGAAATAGAGTTAAAATAAAGTAAATTTTGGAGCTTAATTAACTTAGTAAAAAAGTTACACTACCACATAATAAAGTATCAAAAAGTAATCCACTTTTTTCAGAATAAAGATTTAACAGAAAAGAAATGGCAGAGTAATATTTTCAGAAATAACTGTTCATTACCATATACATTAATGCAGTCAGCTTCATATTATTTGCAGTTTATAACAATACATAACACTTCAATAATTTAAAAAAGAGAAAAAATATAAAAATTAATAAACTCTACCAATTACATATAATATCCAAACTATGTGGTACTGACATCTATGATTAAATCAGGTAAATGATGTATACCAAGATGTAAATTAATCCAAACTTAAGTTAAGCTATGGTTTAAGAATAGTAACAAGGGGCTATCTCGTGTTCCAAACATTATACTATAAATCCCCTATAGTAAATTTTATAACAAACTCTACGAGTATATTGTAAATAATAATTGTGTTACCATTATAGTTAAGTATTATATTCTTACAAATCAAAATATGGATACTACTGTACTTAAATGGATCTTTAAAAACGTTGTTATCAAAGGCATCAATTTTATAAAGAGTACTGTTATTTAACTTATAATTCAAAACATGCAAATTTGTATGCATGTGTTGCTTCATAAGTTTTCCATTGCTAATTTTAATAAGGTTTAAGTATGTAGGACAAAAAATAATAATTTCTATGCTTAATATTTTTGCGAAATTAATAACATTAGTGTACATAATTATAAAAACATTTTCGTCAATATTGCTTGGATTACAATTATTCTGTTAAATTCCCTTTTAAACATATTTCAAAACTATTTTAGCCTTTATTTTTAATGCACTTTTCGCTTAGTTAATTTACAAAAGAAAAACTATCAAGGCGACTCCTCTGTTCTTTTAATTCTCTGCATCAACAAGTCATATCACGCGTGAAATCGTAGTATTGGACATATAGTCTTTACAAATTTATTGGTTAGTACAAATATAGGTATTTTGTTTTTGTTTTCTAAACTCTTTCGAAATTTTCTTTTTGTAATTATCTGTTTCTCTTACGAAAAATCTATTTTTAAAATTCATACATTATTTTTCCATTTTATTGTTTTGTGTTCACCTCACGTGTAGATATAGGCCTAATTTTCAATGATTATGTTTTTCTATTATGTCCCAAAATTTCTACTGAAGGGAAAGGTTGGATCAAAAAAGCAATGCTTAACCCTATTTTACTGTCCTAAATCAGTGACAGTTTCAGAAATCATAATAGCTACCCAGTTCAGTCCCCAATGACTCTTTCTGTCTACATTTTTAATTGCTCAATATTGAAGATTCTTGGAAATTCTGTTATTCCCAATCACAGTTTAGAGTAGCATATTCTTTTGTATCACTTATTTTATTCATATACTATGTATAGAAACACATGCATTTTAAAAGTAGTGCCTTTTAAGTTAAAATAAATCGTCTTGAAAGCTCGAAAGAAACAATTCTCAATTTTCAAAACGAACTCAAACGTCAAGAATCAGTCTTTTATTGCTTTAAGGATCCATTTTCCATATTAACTACATTACGATGCATGAAGCACTTTTCTATTTTAAATACTAAAATCTTGAGCAAAATTGCGCATTTTCATCCCTCAGCAAACTGAATTTACTGAATGCCGTAACTGGTTTATGATATTCGTGTTAAAATCCCTGGAGAAAAGCACAGCAAAATCGAAAGTAGAAAGAAAGCTTTTTGCTTATCTCTGTCCCGAGAAATAAAAGCTTGATTCCTTAGGGAATCTTATGTAACGCTGAAAACTAAAAAGCGAAGAGTCGATGAGGCTTAAACGTTTCAGAAAATTAGGAATCTCTTTCTATGGAAAGATGAAAAGGTCAGAATGAAATTGGTATCTTACATTTTGAATATGACATTTTTGACTATTCAATACTCGAGAAAATGAAGTTATTTTGTCTCTGAATGCATGAATGTAAAATAAATTTTGTGTTATAAATATTTAATGACGTATATACTATATTATAAGCGTGAATTTAAAATAATAATAAAATTAACAACCACAGGAATATTGGAAATGTAAAAAAAAAAAAAAAAAAAAACATTACATAAATGTAGAACATTATTGTATAATAAATTATCTTGTCTTTAAATCATAAATTTTCGTGAAAACAATGCGCATCATAAGTTAAGTTTAAATTAGATTACTGTACTAAAATTATCATGGCTTGTGTTTTGTTGAAATATATTCAGTTTGTATATGTAAAAAAAAAAAAAAATAGGAACTAGTCAAAACATTTTCAAATGATACATTAGCATGAATAATCATAGGTAAAACGTTTTTTTGAAAAGGAATGAATGATTTGAAAAATTTATGATGTATTAAAGAATAAATAATTTTGGTTAGATTTTTATTTTTTTTTTTTTACTTTTTTATTTTTAAAGGAATACTTTGAAACACATTGGAAAACTTATATATTCTCTGTTTGTTTCAATATAACGTACATATCTATAAACTCACTGAAAGATTTCATTTCATTTGTAAAAGACAAATAAAAATATTTAATAAAGTCGCAACTATAAATAGGTTTCATTTTCAAACAATATAAGTTTCTGAATATAAAAAAAAATAATGCGAAAAGGTAAAATAGCTAATAATACAATAGAACATTTTCTCTAAAAAGTAATGTAATATAATGTTCAGGATTTGTAATAAACTGCATGGACATAACAATCGAATATGAATCCCTGAATTTCAAATGCATCTAGTTGCAATTGGTACAGAAATTCCTTGAATTCATATAATACATGGCTATTTATATCACATTTATATTATTGCATCATTTTCTTTTTGACTGTTATCCATTCCAAGAACGGCGATCTATTGCTTGTACATTATATCTAGAAATAAAAGAACATCACAATGATTTCCAGTGTATTTATATCCTTCTTGTCTGAAGTCCTCGAATGAGCATTTCTTCTTCAGTGCCATGAGAAACTTCTAAATGGTAATAGGCCTCCTGGAATTGCATTTCCATTTTAGCTCCTGGAGTACTTCCCACTCTTTTCCGTTAGAAACAAAGGTTCAAGTTTTCTCCATGTTGCAGCAATTTTACTTGGAATATGACTTACTCACAATACAATATAAAAAAATAAGAACGGATTAACTGATGAGAAAACTTGAGAAGTTATTTACTTAAGATATCCGACTACGTTCGGGAAAATAATTTTGCAAAAGCGTATAAATGGATAATATTTATAATATTTAGTGTCACTTAGATTAGAAAACGTATATAAAATTGTTTTATTAATATTATTAGAATAAAAATTATTTAAATGCAATATTTTGACAAAAAATGAACATAGAATGACCCATTTTCAAAACATTCTCCTTTTATGAAAAAGGCTTCTATTATAACAATATTTTGCCTGTATATTACTCAGATCACTGAACAGAGGCTGAACTAGAATTTTTGAAATATACAACTTAAAGTGGATTTATCTATATTTTATTACAAAAGGGGAGAAATTTTAAGAAGAAAAAAAACCGCCGATAATTGTTTCAATTAGTAGTAACTCTGAAAATAAGGTGAATTTTTCAAAAATCATAGTTCAGACTCTCTGGAGGAGTCTTTACTTTATATAAGCACACACACACACACACACACACACAAAATATTATTATAATAGAAGCATTTTTTGTAAAACGATAACGTTTTGTATAAAGTTTATTCTGAGCAAATTTTTTGCCGAAATATTGTATTTAAATAATTTTGTTTGTCATAATGTCCTTAAAGCAATTTTATACATGTATTCTAATCTAAGTGACACCAAATATCATGAAAATTATCCATTTATGCGCTTTTTTAAAATCACTGTTCCGAACGCACTCGGATACCTTAAGCCTGAATTTATTTTATTGCATGTTTCGATATGCATCATAATACCAATGAAACGTCAGTCAATAAAAATTTATTTAATAAATTTTTACTTAAATACTTAATTTAAATTAACTGAGAGATATTTATTTCTTGATTACTGACATTTGTCAAAATTTGTCCTTTTACTTTGAATCATAAATTATTATAACCGTGCAAAATTTCCACCTTAAATACAATTTAGTTCTTATATTTTGTAATGCATCTTCAAAATGAATATTTTAAACATGAAAAATACTTAAAAAAATTTCTAGAATGCTATGGTATTTCATCCGCTACGAGATATTTAAATATTATATTTGAATGTTCTATATTTAAAAAAAAATAAAAGTACGTCTCAGTCAAAAAACTGTATTAAAATATTCATAAACTTTGCCTAGAATGTTATTACTGTCCTCCAAAGCGAAAAACTAGTTATCGCTTAGCTACACCCAAATAAATATACCTGAATAAATTATAAAACTGCTTTGTAACAAAAACTTTTGACCAGTTTTAATGCTTAATATTTAATGATGTTCAAGTGTATACTTCATTAAAAAAACATAATATGTTTTGCTCTCTATCGATAAATATAAATTTCATCATTTTATATATCACACAAATAAAGGTAGTTTTTTGGTGTGGAATTTGATCAGATGGATTCCGAAAAAATAGTTAATAAATAATTCATAATTAAGATGATTACTGTAATAAATAGGAATCCATTTTTTTGTTTTCGTGGAAAACACATTATTTCAACTCCTTCCCAGGTGTTTTATCAATCTATGCATTATTCAAGTTTCTACAGAGTAGCTATGCTATTCTCATATCCGGTAGTTGCCTGAAAATTGTAGATCGAATTAATCTGGTTGATAATGTGCGGCTTGTTCAAGCGTCACTGTCAAACTTTGCAGTCTGTCGCCTCCATTCAAATCTATCTTCAGATCTTCCTATTAGTCAGTATGATAAATAGCGTATTAATTGAATTACGGAAATGAGACTTGAAGTATAAGTGTTATAGATATTAATAAAGCATTTTTCGACTATTCTTACCGATATAATTATTGAAACATGAAATGATAGAATATTTCACTTTGTTTCAAATTTAAGGAGTTTCTTGTAATAGTTTATAAAATTAATGACTTCGTCATTGGAAGCATTTGGTATTGATGTTATTGAAAGTTTACAAATTATTTGAGATTTTGATGTAAAAAGAAAAGAAGATTTTAAAAAGAATAAGAATAAAATGGTCCTAATTATCTAAAAGCCATGGATTATTCATAAAGTTCAATGTTGAATTTTATCAAAAAAAAAAAAAAAGTTGTACGAATTAGTCCAATTAAGGAATGCTAAAAACAAACACTATGTCGTCGAATGCATACAAGATGATGTGGGAAAAAAAGAAATAAGTGTTAGTTCAAATGTCACAGTTTCCATTGATTGTGTAGTCGTAATAGCCTAGTGGAATGGAATCATGGTTGTTGCGTCTTGGGTTTGAACCTAGTGCCACCGAAGACTATCCTTGTAGCGAGTCTGATGCACATTAAATCTGTCGAACCACAAGTTTGGAGAGGGTAGTGCCAGTTCAGATGTCCTCGTCACCTGGCTGTGGCTTAAAATTACGAGGTTCATCACCAATTGCTCTTATGTTGCTTTATATGTCGATGTTAACATTAACACTCATTCTATTGATCATTGCTTCAAATCGTTAAGCCTGCCATCATTCCCTTTTTTTCAACGCTTAAAATACGTAGAAATCTAAATAAATCCAATTAATTACCCAAATGTATCAGATATTTAATAAATTTATGTCAATATTCTTTTAAAAAAACATTTTCTAGCCTTCAACATCCCTAACCCTCTTAAATAAGCTGGAGAGGCACCTACTTAAAAATTTTGTTTTACAAAACATTTTAATTATATTGATTTTGTAAATATATTGGTTAGTGAAAATACAAGAGAGAGACACATTAAATAAAACTACTTTATTTTAAACCAGCATTATATTAGTTAAAGGGACAAATAATATTAAATTACAGACACGAAGAAAATTTCTTGTTAAAGTGCCGTTAAGCTACTAGTTTAGAATGAGTTGAAACTTTCTTTCTTAAAGGATCACAAAGACATTCTCATTTACCTCAATAGAATTACCTATTCAATCTTTTTATTAATGATAGATTGTGGTTTCATGTTATTTGTGTAGAAAAGTCATAAGAAAGTGTTGAGAGTTGTAAAGAGTAGTGAAAGGGTAACAGACATATTAGATCAAGAGAAAAATATAAAAATATATAACCCCGTTTGTGATAATGAAATATAAATCTAAATTGATTGCTTGCAAATACACAATGCCAATAATTTCTTAACCTAGTTAGGTTAGTAATGAAGAAATATTTAAAAGCATGATGAAAAGGAAATTTGTTCGTGTTCTTCAATTTACTTCTTCTACCGATACTCAAATCACACACATACACTAAAAACATTGGACGCGAAAATGTGTTGAAAAAATACAGTTTTAGTGAAAAATATATAATTTTTTTCACAGTGAGTTTAAGACTCCGTAAGATAGGTTCTATGTAGATATGCATTGTTCCTGAAATGATATTGCAAACTAATATTTAGGAGCTAAAAACTAAATTAAAAAACGATTTCAGGCTAAAAAAAAATTCTTGCAAAATATCTTTCACACACAATGCTTATAAAAAAAATTATCCTTATATTTTGAAGCAATTTTTTTTAACAGTAATGAAAAATGTTCTGATAAATAAAATTACAAATTTTATCAGGCTCAATTTAATATCAAATGCATAGAAAATTATTACAAAGATTACCTAGACGAGATACATCTAACTGAAAATGACCTCCCTTTATATATATATATATATATATGTCCATAATGCATAGTAAAAAAAGAAGTTCATGTAAACACAATATCGTGAAAATGAATAAAAAGATTTTTCTTGATATTTATAGAATATAAGAAGTTTTTAAGAATGTCATTCCCTTTTTTCCATTCACGAATAGTATTCCATAATTTTAAATAAGAGTTTCAGTTACAAGTCCATACTGTTTACCCAGTACCTTATGTTAAATTATATAATACTACTTTTTCTCTCTCTTATTATAAATGTGACTCTTTTTAACAATTAGCAATCCTCAACTTTAATATATTACAATTTTATACAAAACTCTTATGAAAATCCCACTGTAAAAAACCAAATAAAAACTTATTTGAAAGAAATTCCAAAATAAAAATGATTTTAGAATAAAATTATCAACAAAATCAAATATATTTAATTTAGAATAAGGCTATTGAATAAAATATAATAAGATTAAAATTTATAGCATTGAGTAAATAAACACTAACAGCTTCATAGTTTCATATTTTCATACTTATACTCTTGCATATATTTCAGACTTTTGCAATATATTAATTAAAATGGGTAGCGCCTAAACAGAATCAATAATAACTGAACGTATTTTTCATAAATTTACTGTCACAAGAAAAATGTTGGCTCTATAAATGTATGAAATACTTTAAATAACTTTTAATATAACATTCAGAAAAGCGTAGAATAAAAACATATAGGTAAAAAACTTTGATTTTGGCTTCCTTTATTTAATAAATTTACGAAATGTTTAGCATAAACAACAAAAAACTACCAGCTATCAAAAAAGTTTTGTATGTTCTTAATATTTTTTTTCTTGAAGGTTTATGGGGACAAAATATTAAATGCTTTTAATCTGATATATATTTGTATTAAAAACACATATATATTATTTAAAAAAATAATTATAGCCTTTTGAATGTAAAGAAAACATCGTTTCTTATACATATAATAAAATTGCTTCTTGTGTGTATATAAAAGTTTAAATTTAAGAGTTCACATAAAATTTTCCACTTATATTTAATCGTAAAATAAATTTTACAATGGCTTTAAGAATACATAAATTTCCTCCCGTTAAGATTAATATATGCTAGAGGAGTTTTTAATTTTATCATAAGGAGACATGGTACGATTTACGCAAAAATTTTTAATTTAAGGATTTTTAAAATTTTTTTGATTGCTTTCTATTTGTGTATACTATGTAAAACAGATTTTGTGCTCAAAATTTCATAAAAATCTGGCAAATTAATTTTTTAATGAAAAAGCTTAAAATTTGTGAAGTAATTTTAAAATGTTACTCCTCCTACACAAATTTATGTACATACATGAAATTTGATTTACAAGTACGTCGAACTATGTATAATAAAAGTTGGCAAGAATTTTGCGATAACATGATTGGTATTCGTACAATACCTCTTTTTATGAACTCTTATTGAAAATTCCTTAAAAAATGTATAAATTCTTAGTTCAATTATTTTTTTAAAAACATAAGTATTGCTTTGATTCAAAAATGCATACCAACTTCTGTTACGTGTACTATTGGCAGTAGGTAAAAAAATTCAAAACATTAGGCACAAAAGAAAAAAAAGCCTTAGCATTTTAAATGAAGACAAACTAGCTATTTTATCTTTCTGAGATAAGTAAGTTTTTAAAGTTCTGATTTGCCATAGGGATGTGAATAAAAACGAACGTAAAAGCTGCATTCATAATTCTGCATTTCTTAAGTTTAGAGCTTTCAAATTTTGTGAGGTTTTAGAAAAATATACAAAAAATAATTTAGACTAAAAAAATTAAATTTGATTTTTTGACCGATTTTGATCAATTGAATCGTACTGTGTCCCCTTAAACAGAAAATGGAACAAATAGTATTAACTGGATAGTCCCTTTCTAAGCAATCGTTTTGCATAATTTTTTACAGTTGTGCAATACTTATATAAATAATAATTATAAGTATATATTTGTTCTTTGATATTTATAAGTAATTATAAATTTATTTTCAAATTTTGTGGATACCAAGCTACATAAATCCCAAAAAGCCTTTTGAATACATAATATATATTTTAATAAAAAAGTTAATCGCGCGCGAATAGAAATCACAGTAAAGTATTAAATTACATAAAAAATTAAGCACTAGACAACTGAAAAAGTTCTGGAAATTTCACTTTTTTGGTTTCTTAGTATCACAGTTCATTTTCTTCATCACATAAGGAATCACTTAAAGGAATATATGCGTTATATTAATTTCACTAAGCAATAAAATATTTCATCTTGTCTTTGGTGTTATTAAAAAGCATTGCTGCATAGATTTAAGGTCACTCATTTCAAAGTGACAAATTATATGTCCAATTCAATGTTTATGAATTGTGTCAGTATATTGAAGCATAACAATCTTAAAAATAAACCAGATGCTGTAACTATCCGCAGACTTTATAATGAATGTCTACAAAATAAAGAAAAAAAAATGTTTTGGCCGTTTAGGTGATGGCGCATCTTGAACATTTATTAAAATCCGCCTTTCAGAATTTCCATTATCCAAATGAGACAAAAAGTGAGCAATTAAGGAGTGTTTTGAGATGCCTAACAAAATTAGTTTTATTTTATTCAGAGAGATTGAAAAACTTCGAAAGTGCCTATTTGGTTAATATGCGCATAGATTATAGTAAGAAAATTTTTAAAATAATTTAATGAAATTGTTTGGCTTAAGGTGTCTTTTTTTATTCATTTTTCCTCTTTAAAATTACCTTGGAAGCCTTGGCCAGATTACAACTTTTATCTTGTACTCTGCTGAAATTCAATAAGGTCATTCTACAGTGTGTATTTTTAATATTAAAAGCATTTTTGTCATCCATGTTATCCTTTGAAAAATTTCTAATTATTTCATTTTGTTAACTGAAATGGTTAATTTACAATGATATTATCACTATAAAAGAAAAATTTGCAAGGTGGAATAAATATATATTATAAAGGCTACAGAAGCATTACAACTTTGATAACAAATTCCCATTATGAATAAAAATTATTAATAAAAGTATGTACATGTTTACATTTTACGGCTATTGTTGTTAAATTTCAAAGGAAGTTATTTAGTTTGTTTCAGCCAAAGCACAACTCTAAAACTTAATTTTTTCATATAACGTTACTTCTTTTTATGCCAGAAAAGGGAGGCGCTAGGAAATTATTTTAAAAATAATTCCCATCCATTTGCCTTACTAAGTCAGCTGTAAACAAACTTAACTATTGTGTGATTCTTAACATGACTTGGTTATGATACTGAAAAAATACAGTGAATTAATGCAATTTGTAAGTAAAACTAACCGAATTTCTTATAGATTAATCACAGTTATATTTCACATTAATGTATAAATCAGTCTTTTAAGAAAATATCTACACAATTTACTGCTAATATAAAATATATTACTCGCTTAGACACTTCAACTTTAGAAAAAAATTAGGCAGGTTTCAAGGTTTTTCTTGTCTATTTTACAAAGCCGAACAATTGAAAGTGAACAATAAATAGAAATTTATCAAGTAAAAATGAAAGATATATTTTAAAACACCTATTCTGTGATACTTGAATAAATTGCGAAGTAATAATTGACTTCTACATGCTGTATTTATACATCCCCCAAATTCCTAGTTTCTTAAAGTTTAATATGACAATTATTATTGACAGTATTACATTTGTGACAGTATTTATACTTCCTTTAAATATTTTACATTTAAGGTGTTTTAGTTGTTTGAAGAGTGCCTTTTTGAGACAAGAGTAAACATTTAGAAAAAAATAAATGAGTACCAATTCTGATTTCTGTAGCATATAAACCATTCTTTTGATTTACAAAGATAATTCTGCCCTTATTTCAATAAAATAAAAGGGCAAAGTTTTACCTTATACAAACAAAAAGCATATTACTTTACAAAAGTGTTATTTTTTGTTTTTAATTTAAACGCTATGCATAAATCTAGTTGATATTACACTAAACAAAAACAGTCACTCAATCACATCTAATTTCTAAAAGAAAAAATTACACTTTTTTTTCAATTAGAATTTTTTTTAACTTATTTTGATGCAAATGTATATGGAGACACTATGTACTTGGAAGACATAAAGCTCAAAACATTCAAATCTCTATATCTGATTTTTCATCCAGCTTAGAATGAACATTTTTTTAATGCATAGCTATCGAATGCTCTTTTTAAAAAAATATTTACAAATTTTGCGGAAATAATTTTGTTTGTGCTATTTTTATATATTCATTTAAATTATTCCTTGTGATTTAAAATTTAAGAAAAATTATTACATTTTCAACTTGTGTTAACACGTATTATAAGGATTTTCTAGAAACTCAAACTAGAGTTTATATATATATATATATATATAGAGAGAGAGAGAGAGATAGATAAGAGATTTAACTTAATTTTTCGGATTCATCATTAGAAAAAATTTTGTGGTATATAAATCACACGGATTCCTTAAAAAATATCATATTTGAAATTTTAAATTATGGAAGAATCGTTGTGTTTTGTTACACTGCTAAATGCCTTCTATTTGTTTTTCTCATTTAAATTTATGTTTATAACGATTTTAAGCATCAGTATTCTGAAGAATACTAAGTATGTTTCGTGATGTTGAGTAAATTATATATTAGAAATATGCTTTGCTTTTAAAAATATGTCCTATATATTTAATATTTCGTGACTTCAAGAATTAAGTGAGTTAAAAAAAAGTGGGTGGAGTGGGTTGAAATAGTTTGAAACAACATAATTCAAAGAAGAGGAACAGTTAGTTCGTGACAGTAAGATTTATTTGTACCATACGAAAAAGAATGTTTGAATGACTCATATGGTTGATGGTTCTGTTGGTGATTCATCCCATCAATGATATGCAAAATGTTAGAAATTGTGTTATTCAGCCTTAAAAGTGAGCTCTACTTTAAAATTAGAAAAGAAAATATCATTAAATGCACGTTCTTGGGAAGACTTGCCGACGGCAGACTTGCAAAAGTTGTTATAGTATTTCGCAGTAGAACAAAAACTGTCTGAAGACAATTAAATAAAAGTCTAAAGAACTTGTAGAACTTCTGAACGCAGATTTAGGTGATATGAATGCAACACAGAAGAGTTCTAGCATATTAAGTTTGGTGTTAGCTTCTTTTTGTTCATAATAAATTGCACCCTAGCATTTCGTCTACCAAACCGTGCAAAGAACAATTAAATGAAGGAAAGATTAATGAAAAATTACTCTGATTTTATGATTATTTTATTTTCACCAAAGAACAATAAAATCAGCCAGAGTTAGAGAAAATATTTTGCAGAAGTTTTCAAAAATGATTAGTCGTAAACTTCGAAAACACTAAGAAAACAGGTTAATTCAAGCGCACTTAGCGCAATGACATTTATTTGTTTTTCCTTTTTAATCTCCCTGGTACTTTGTCATCGAACTGGGAATACAAATACAATTAAATGAAGGAAAGGGTCATGAAATATGAGTCTAATTTTCGTTGATGAAAGAAACAAATCGAAGGAATTCCTACTCAAGAAGCAAATGGTCGCAAACTCATTAATCAGGCAACCCAAAACACGACTGCCTATTATACAAGTCAACTTGATTAAGAAGCTTTCAATATGAAGGATAACCACAACGTTTTTCATCGTGCTTACTTTAGATTAATTTCCTTTAAAAAATTAAGTAGGGATATGAGTAATTTATTGCTCATAATTAGTGCCAAGGAAATGTTCCCAAATGTTGACATACAACCCCAATTCTATGAACTTAGCTGGTTATATTCAGGGTGCTGTATACTCTAATAAATATAGTACTATTTAAGAGTTTTTATACTAAAAACTCTATTCATACTGAACTGTCTTTTCATTCTAAAAAAATTAATATACTTCACTGATTTTGGCAAGAATATAATTCAGAAGGAATGAATAAACACAATTAATAAAAAAAATATGATATACGTGAATTATTCCGATTAAGAACCACTTAAGTAATGCATTAATTATCTCTAAAAATATGAATCAAATATAAATATTGAAGCTGTATTGTATAGATGAGTTTTTTCATTTCAACTATATACTTTAGAAAGTTATTCATTATAATGTATTTACACCATACTATATATATATATGTAAAATAACAAACGATTACAAGATACAATGCTACTAATATTTGTAATTCTTCATAGCCTCAAAAGTTTTTTTTTCTTTCTTTCCTTAGTAATGTGCGATTAGTACTTACTTCTGAGAGCCCCGTGAGATACTCTGTGATGCACGGGGATTTTATAATTGTTTTCTATTAAAAAAAATGGTATTAAGTAAAATACCGGGAATTGATTTTCTGCTTGTTCAGATTTATTTTATTAAAGCACCGTAATATTCACGCACACACTCATATGCACTCTCACGCATATCAGAATCTATTTATGTGCACAGAATATCAAACACATAAAAAATATCTTGAAACTCCACAAGTAGCTATAAAATATATTGCTTGCACTACATTTAAAAAATGTGGCAAATAGGGATCTCATAAAAAAGTCCCGCATTGAAATTATGCGATTCAAAACCTGACGATGTAGCTAGAAATTGGTTTTCCAAACAAGGAAAAATTTAATACACATACGGGAAATTTTTTACATGTTTTATTTTGTTACATCAAATATTTGATACATGAAAATTTCAAAATGTGCATATAAAAGCTATTCTTCGCAGTCAAGAACGTAGATTTTCTTGCTGAGAACTAGTTTCAAATAACTTTCGTCACTTGAAGATGCAACTACCCACTCATACAAAGTTGACATATTTTTTTGATACACTGTAGTCGGGTATCAATTTTTCGACAACGGTTTATTTGTTTGCCTCTTGTATATGTCGTGGTAATCAGACATACAAGATTGAAGCTTATTCTAGAATGTTAAAGTCCTTTCAGAATTTAATTCAGTGCAAAAACATT
Source organism: Trichonephila inaurata madagascariensis (assembly GCA_019973955.1). Taxonomy (NCBI): domain Eukaryota; kingdom Metazoa; phylum Arthropoda; class Arachnida; order Araneae; family Nephilidae; genus Trichonephila; species Trichonephila inaurata. The sequence goes on along the minus strand of BMAV01013469.1, from coordinate 388,518 downwards.
GCTTCCAAAATTGTTAAAAAGCAGATGCCCTACATAGTCAAAAAAGTCTATATGACTTACATAGACAAACTTATCTAAACAGCCTACATAGTTCAACAAATACGTAAAAAATATGTCATTCATATTCATAATATGTATTTTATGTACAATGTAAAGGAATCATACAAAAAGAAGTAAATAAATCATGTTTGGGTATATACATATACATATATGTATATCAATTTATCCATATATGATTAGAAATATAACAATGTTGCGTTTAATTTAAATCAAAACCTTATACTAAAAATTATTTTAAGTTATTATTTATATTATTTGTGTAGTTTGAAAGAATCATCAAGGTACGACACATATTTCCGTTTGAGACAAGAATTTCTGAGAAAAGAATAAATTGATAAGAAATACACTGATAGCATCACACCACTTGATTTATATTCAGACTGAATACTTCGATTCAAATTTAATGTCAAATAATGTACTGGATATATTTTAATGGCCTTGGATTGTAAAGGAAGAAATATATTAAGCGTGGAATTATATATATATATATACATATATAGTTGAATGAACTGCACAATTTATGAAATGACTTTCTGAATAGGGACATATAAAGAACATGCGATGAAGAAAAAGAACTTTCACATTTTATTTATTTATATATATATATATTACTGAGAAATCACAAGTCGGATTTGAATGTGATCAAATAGTCAATAAAAATAAATTGAATCATTTTAAAACTTAATTTTAATATATTTTTTATAAAATATGATTTGTATGGAAAAATATACTAAAAGCAAGCTCAAGAATTTAAAATTTAAAAAGTTTTAAAAAATAAAATATTTCTTACTTATTGGTAAAATACATTTTTGTATCTTAAATAAACCCAGTATTAAAATTTATAAATTACATGTAGTTCTTGTGACGAAATATTTACAATAAATATCAATGTAGGAATGCAAGAACTCCAGCATAGTTTTTAATAGAAATATATATATTGCATATAAATCTGCTTTATAATTTCTAAGCACATTGTATTAATTACACATGCAGCAACTTTCACACCATATCAGTTGTATTCCACTATCTTTAACGCTAAAAAAATATGCAGTTTTTACGCAGAGAAAATTATAAAATTTTAGAAAATTCTGTATTTATATTTACTAAGTCAATGACAAATAAATGTAAGAAATTATTCAGCAAAACACTCTAAAAACACGTCTTAATATTAACTTTTTTATTATTTGTGATGGTTAGTTAAAATATGAATGATACAGGAGTAGGAATTTATGAAAAATAATACACAAGTCATTTACTTTACAAACATTTTACATTCTATTGGAAATATTCCAGAAGTTCTTTATCAAACAATATATGTATACATTGTTTGATTCATATTTAACTCTATGAAAATTCCCTAGACTTTATTGATTTCACTTTTCATTATTTGTTGTGCTGTGGGTATTCTTGAATTATTGCATTACTTCAACAGAAGCATCTAAACAATTGGGATATGATGTCCTGGAATTTCATCATCAAATAAATTTCGTAAGTTACATAAGTATATATGTAAGTTAAATAAGAGTCAGTATATGATGTATGATGCGAGTAAGATTGTGTACACCATTTCAATAAAGTAGGCACATAAATTATACTTTGAATTGGATTCTGTTGAAGACAAGACATCCTGTTAGGTCAAAATACTAAACATTATTACAAACATACACTTAAAAATTTTTTGATTTATTTCTGGTTAAAAATTACAAGAAAGGTCTCAAAATTCTTTTACAGTGTTTCGTGAGTAACTTTCCACTGTTCACTGTAAACTTGTAGCAGCGTAGTCATTAGTATTTCACTTCTATCTAAAACACTGAAACAAAAGTATTTACGTTGTACTATGCAAGGAATTTTGTGGTCGACTTAAGGAAAGAACTGTTGAACATTTTGTAGGCAAAACATTTAATCTCTCTACTTTACACTTTACAAGTAGGTAATTAATTTGTGTAAAAATGTGAAAACTTTGATAGCCTAAATTTCACTTTTAAGCATATATTATAACTTTTTCAAGAAAAAGAAACATTTATATTTTTAAGGTATCCGACTACGTTCGGAACCAAGATTTTGCAAAAGCGCATAAATGGTTAATTTTCATGAAATTTAGTAACACTTAAATGAAAAAAATGTATATACAATTGTTTTAAGAATATTATTACAATAAAAAATTATTTAAGTACAATATTTTCACAAAAAATGAACATAGAATGATCACTTTTCAAAATAATCTCCTTTTGTGAAAAATGCTTCTATTGTAATAATATTTTGCCTGTATATAGCTCAGACCTCTGTACAAGGGCTCAACTACAATTTTTGAAATATATAACTTAGAAGTGGGTTTATCCATGTTTTAGGACAACAAAGGGGAGAAATTTTAAGAAAAAAACGCCAATAATTATTTCAATTGGTTGTAACTGTGAATTTTTTTTTAAAAAATAGTTCAGACACTCCGGAGAAGTCTTTACTTTATCTAAGCACACACACACACAAAATATTATTATTTTAGAAGCATATTTTTAAGAGGAGAACATTTTGAATAAAAGTTATTCTAAGATAATTTTTTGCCAAAATAATGTAATTAAATATTTTTTTTTGTCAAAATGTCCTTAAAACAATTTTATGCATATATTCTAATCTGAATGACACTAAATATCATGACAATTATCCATTTATGCGCTTTTGCAAAATCACGGTTCCGAACGTAGTCGGATACCTTAATCCTTTTTACAAATAAAAATACTCCCTTTACCCATTCTTACTAACAAGGAGATGTAATCTCATTTTGATAAGTGTTTTACAAAAACGTTATTTTCTGTCATAGATTGAAGCACGCATTTTATAAATGTAAGCAGATATTAATTTGTTTTCTTTTTTTTAGTTAGCAAATGTTTAAATTACATTGTACTGAGTTCACGAACAAAACCACTTCTTATATAAGCTACATTTCTTGAAACAAAATTGAATGAAACAACTTCTTGTGGTAGCAACATTTCTTGAAACAAAAATTGAATGAAACAACTTCTTGTGTTAGCTACACTCTTCAGAAATAACGCTAATTATTGTATTTAATGCAACTACAGCTCATACATATTTGTATAGGATCATCTATCATAGTAAATAAATTTATATTTGCTGTTGTCTATGTAGAAAAGTAGACAAAATTTCTATAAAGTGTGTTAAAGTGTTTGTGAAAGATTCTGAACACATTCATACATCCTGAAATAAAAATCCACACATTCGCGAATATGACTTACCTGTGAGTAATTTGGAAACTATATATATATATACATATGACACTTTCAATTCTATTGATATTAATGATGTATAGTTAAAATACTGTTATAAACTTTTGATACAAATGAATTTAATAATGCAATAAATTATTATAATTTAAAACTTGTGATTATTAGGCTTGTTATACATTGGAATTATTTATAATACGAAGGAAATTATTATAAGCAGGTTAAAAATTTGTCAGAGGTTGGACCAGCAAGTAATTGGTTATATTATACTTATTTACACTTTTATTACACTTTATATAGATAATGTACCGTATTATTTATATGAGTTTACTGGTGATTTTATATTTTTTGGTAAAAACAAGGATTTCAAACTGAATTTTTTTTTTATTCAGACATCTTCAATTTTATGCTAACAAACAATAAAATAATAGCACCGCAACATCTTAATTATAAATTATATTAAACAAAACATATTTATAGTTTTAGAAAAATCAGATGTAAAACACAAAATAAAGCATTGTACTAAAGTATTGCTTAGGAAAAAATGGCTCAATTTACTATTATAAAAATTATCGTTGTAAAAAATATACAAAATAATGCATCGATTAATTCATTACGACTTGATATTTACGGTGTTAATTTTTAAAGTATAAAAAATTAATTTTAAAATGTTTGCTGAAATTTTTATACATTTACAAGGCATAAATTTAAATGAGCATAGAAAATATAATTATTTAAAAATATATAGTTAAAATATTCATTTGACATTGATTTAACATCTATTTTTAATGTAACAATTCTGTCTGAATTAAGTCTCTTTCCTTAATAGGTTTGAATATGCTAATATATTATTGAATCCAACCCTAATTTATTTATTTTTCTTTGATTTTTAAACTATGGTGTCAGCATTTTCTATTATGTTTTAAATATTTTTATTGAATAATTAACAGTAAATATGAAGTATTTTTAAAAATATTATTAACGAAAATGTGAAATTTCACCCCCCAACAACTATATATTTATAACCTCCCCTTCCCCTCTAAAAAAAGAAAAATACTCAGTATTTTTTTTTCATATTTACTGAAGCACTCATCCTGAACTGTCCGTTCTTTTTTGAAAATTTGCATATTTAACCTTTTCGTGTTTTTTCTCTCTATCTTTCTTTCTCCCTGTATATTTTTATATATACATGTATAGGGAGAAACATTTTTGCAATATTAAATCCTAAAGCTAAGAATTTAATACTTCACAACCCAGGATAACTTAATTTTGATTTATACAAGTTATATTTATATTTATTGCTTTGCTTTGTTAGATTTTTGACAATTTATTTTATGACAATATATATATATATATATATATATATACTTTCACTATATTTCAGGTAAAAAAGTAAGATACAGAAGAAATGTACTCTAATGTGGTATAATAAATTAGATAGCTTAAAATTTAAAATAATTTTTTCAAGAAAAATTTAAAAAAAAACATAAAAATGTGTAATAAACACATTTAAATTTTATTTTTGAAAAATACTTAACTCACAATAAATTTGTCAAATAAATGATAAAAAAAACTCGAAGTCTTTTGAAACATTTAATCACTGTTACAAAATATATTCAATAAAATATTTCTTTCTTTTCTTTTTATGAAGTTTCACATTTGAAATCCAAACACATTCATTGGAAAATTAAAAAAAAAAAATTAAAAGCTGCAACGCTAATTCATGAATATTTATCGATTTCTTTTTTTTATTATCATTTTTCTGATGTCTAAAGCATCTGTATTTTCTGCACTTTTACATAACAGTAATTTTCATAAAATTAAATTTAAAATATGCATCATATCCTTTAATTTAACAAATTGTAGAGAAAATTTTCAAAGACAATATTTTTTCATCATATAATAATAATATTCGGAAAATGAACACAAATTTTTATCTGGATTTTAAATAACAATGAAATAGCAGATGTGCTGAAATTGAAGTATTTTGTAATGTAAAATATGCATCCAATTTCGCTTGAATACTGCATGTAGGGACGTAAAATGATTATAATAAAACATTTTTGGGGATTCTTTCTTTCCTTTGTCAACGTTTTAATACAACAATAAGATATATACATAACTATAAGTCCTTTAAAAATCTTTTAAATAAGAATATTTTAGAAAGTGACGTTTTGTGTGGGTGTCTCATTATAGAAAGGAAGAAATAAAATCAAATGTGTTTCACAGAAAGACCACGTAAGAGAAATTAAATCGTCTGCTAAAATAAATTCGATCTCGCTCTCACTGCTCTTGAAGTACGTCAACGCATTCCACTTTAAAACTCCAGCCGTAGGAATTTCTAAGCTAAGAAAGAATTCCTAAATCTAGAAACATGTTTAAGAAGTCAACAGGAGACTGTCTCCATTGTATGATATCTCATCCCGTCTCAGTCATATTTGTCTCTTTCATGTGTTTACATACTTGCTGTGAGCAACTGCTCTAAGAATTCTGGGAAAGGGGTAATCAAAATGTATTTTTAGTTCCGTTACATTTAGTGTAACTGCTGCAAATATTTGCTAAACTTATTGTTGCACATTTTTATAATCGTAAGTTTAATTTGTTTAAGATTATTTTTAAATAAACTGGATGGGAAAACATAGACTATTTTTCTGACTGCAATGTTTGGAGTAATTGCTTGAAAAAAGAAAATAGTAATTATGATCTCTCAGTGATTGCCTTTATTCATCGTTAGATATGATAAATGATTAATGATCAAACGCCTTTTGATCGGCAAATTTTGTAATTCTTACCTTTATTTTACTGAGCTACCATTAATCTCTTCATGGCTTTTAGTTAGAAATTTATATGAAATTCTCTTTTTTTTTCCAAGTCTGGGGAAAAACAATTTCTTATGAACTTTTTTCATGCTGTTCTTTAAACTTAATATTGCTTTAACACTTATTCCTAATTCAATATTTTTTCTATCCATTCAACTGCTAATGCAAGCAGTAAAATGTAATAATGATTAACAATACGATGTATCATATTTTGACACAAATTTCTAAATAAAGATATTATGAATTTCAAAGTTTTTTAATAAGATATCTAAATAAACCTTGCACTGCTTATTAGTGATATTTTTTATCAAAGTTTGTAATAATAATCGTAACTGATGACAAGGAATTTCTCTTTTACATTCTTCAAAGACATTTTAATACTATATAATATAATATACTATAAATATAATATTACATATATAATACTATATAATAATCATGCATCAACTAGGAAATTTTTGTTCTGATTTTGTAATCAAAAGCATAATAGTTCTATTATCCGTTGTTATTTCCTGTTAAAATATGCATTTTGTAAATATTCCAAGTGAATTTCGGAGAAATTATTTATAACTGAAATTGCAATACAAAATAATGTGTGTTTTCCTTCATAATTAATGTAATTTTACCCTCTCTCAGTACTTATTTTAGACTGCAAAAAAAATCATGAAATAAGTAGAATTATTCAACTTCAAGATTCGGTTAGAAAAATATCTAACATCATTATAAACATTTTTAATTAGAAATATTTTATCTATCTCTTATACATCGCGTTTTATTTTTTCAGGATTATAGTACAAAAATGAAACAAAAAATTATATATTCGACGATCAATGATCTTCAAGTTATACAATCTAATTCCTCGTTCCAAATGAGCTACTTTGTTATTCGAATTCTGCTACTTTTAAAACCAGAAAGCGACGTCAGTTCACTTCAAATCAGTTCGAAGAGTGAAACTGATAGGAAAGTGTTTTCTCCGGTTAGTATGTAAATGAGGAGTTAGTAAGTTTATTTTAAGTGCTTTTCCAATCCATCATTGACGGCAGAGAGAAAAAAATCCACCAAATTTAACTGCGGAAAGTAACGAGAGAGTAGGCAATATTCCAACTTCTCTACCTGGATGAAATAATAACGATCAAACAGCCATATATTTTGTAATTAAAACTGATAAACAAATTACTTTTGTGAAATATGAAAATTGGTTTTAAAAGGAGATTATGTAAAATATATGTTACAGATAAATCATCCGTGTTGTATACCAGATTACATAATCTCATTATTCAAATAGTTCATAAATATAAAATAATGAGGTACTCTACTAATGCTTACGGCGTATAAAACACTTCCTATAAAATTAAACTTATGTTTCAAGTAGAGATTCGCAGCATAATTCTTTGTTTTTTTAATTTTGGTTTTATTTTAATGTATTCGCAAAAGTTTAAAAATATAATGAGTGGGATAGAGATGTGTTTAGGAACTTAACTATAAACTAAAATATACGTTTTATTGTTTTCCTTTTGAAATATTTATTATCTACGCTCTATTATTCATGAAAAAAAAAAAGATTTGAATTTCTCAAGAAGATAAATATTTTGATATTTTTATATATTTGCACGCATATATTAATCTTTGCTTCACTCAGATCTCGTTTTTTTTAGAAAATGAAAACAAAAATTATTTCAGAGAAATTTTCTGAATTCCGCTTATAGAAATAAATTCTTGGAAACGAAAAATTTATTTTTGTATTGTTCTGATTAAAAACCATTTACTTCAACCTGATGATTATTAAGCTTAGATATATATAAATTTTTATCACGTTTTTTGAAGCAATAGATCATCATTAAATTTATTTATACCGGATATTTCTTTGAAATTCTCATTGCTTTTAACTTTGCTTCCTAGAAATAAATATAAAAGACATCAAATATTTGAATGAGTAAAGAATATAAAACCACGGAGAAAAGTGAATTGGTACTTTTAAAAAGACAGAAAAAAATATTTTAAAATTAAATATGATGATTGAACTGTTATTTAGATTAACGGAGAAAATTATTCGTATTTTAAAAATACATTACAATGCATTATAGAGCTTATTTTTAGAAAATTACGACAGCTTTAAATGTATGTTTTTCGTAAGCCATTCCTGAGTTACTATTTAAAGTGATGACTATTTTACAATTAGTTTTTAATGAATCAATTTTTATCCATATTTAGCATGACTTTCTACAATTTGCTGGAATTCTTCACTCTTGAATCACACACACACATCTTCAGTACACATATTTTATCTCTGTCGATGCTTTTCAAACTTTCAACATTTGCGACTCTGTTTTTCATCATAATATTCATCAGGCCTCCATTCATACAACAATGTATTGAATTCAATAATGTTCTTGACGTAAACAAAGGCTACAGTACAACTTAATGATAAACCGTAAAATTTATCCAGATAAAAATTAAATTTTTATATAATTTTGTGTATAACAAGCCCATGTGAGTCACTAGAAATTATTAAACTTGTTGTTAACTCAGTATTAATTAATTAATTATTAAATACATAGAGCAGTTCTGATATATTTATAAGTATATTATTGTGAATAGGCATTTTAGCTATTATTATGTCATAATGAATTTTGTTTTGCTTCCTTTCAGTGAATTAATACTTTTTTCTTAAAATAATCTCTGATTTTCGATTTTTCGATATGCTTGCGCCCTCTCATAGGGTTATCACGCCCCCCAAGGGAGACGCTCCCCACAGTTTGCGAAATGCTGATCTATATATATATATATTAAGACATTTATTATTGTTCTCTTTTCTTAGCTTCATTTTAATATATTATCAGGTTTTTCTTCCACGTATTGTGTTAGGCTTAACTTTTCAACTTGGTTTTTTTCCCCCTATTATGTCGAGAGTTTCTGCTGTACGGGGAAGGTTGGATCTATAAAGCATTGCTAACCCTAATTCACTGGCCTAATTCAGCGGCAGCTTTCAAAATCATAATAGGTCTCCAGTTTAGTCCAAAGACTTTTTTGTATCTAAATTTGTTGTGTCTGGTGAATTCCAATTTCTTCCTGCTTTAGCACTGTAGGTTTTAGTGCTTCTTTAATTTTATTATATATATATATATATATATATATATATATATATATATATATATATATATATGTATGTATGTATGTATGTATGTATGTATATATATTTTAAGTTTGGAAAAAAAAAGTAACGTTTAGCACACATTGGCTAGGTTAATAATGAAATAAGGATTTAAAAAAAAAATGTTCATCAAAGGATTCTCCCTGAAATCAATTGAATCTTAAGGAAATATTGCTGATAAATTCTTATTCTCGTGGCGTTTAATTATGCTTAATTAACATCACACAATCGATGGGAAAAAGAGACATGTTCTCTTTTAAATTGTGCGTGCTCTGATAATCCTTTATTCATGCAATTTTCAAAACTTCCTACATCCAATAACTCTTATGATATTCTTTAGCATACTGGTCTAGCAGTGTAAGTTTCGGGAAGAAGTTCCTGTATATACAAATAGACAAAATTACATCAGTCCATTACTGACTTACACCATTCTTGGAATTATTGCGTTTATTCATCGGGATAGCATGAAACGTCTCTTATCAAGAAAAACTTCCCTTTAAGAGAATAGGTAATAAGCGAACAGAAAACGTCGGCATAGAACCTGAGTATCATCCCTGAGGTAAGAATCAATATTGGCGAATGTTTATTCACATCTTCTGCCTATTTAGGAGTAGTATATAATGAATTTATGTTGACTTTAAAATATCTAATGCTCTTCCAATAATGAGACAAGTTTCCGACTCATCTGGTTATTTTTAACTATATTTCATCCAATCTATCAAATGAACAATAAAAAGACTGTTTAATGGTTAAAATATATCCAGTAATATGATAAAATTGATTATGTATCATAGAAATAATCAGACGCCGTCTTTAGAAGCTTAGAAATGATGAGGTAGATGCATTAGTCTTTGAAAGTAATGAAGTAATTCTAATCTGTAGAAAAATAAAAATAAAAGTAGCATTCCTATACTGATAACTAAATCTTAACAGAGGACGAGATAATTTATAACCCAATTATGAAAGATTTGAGAAATATTAATATGTATAAGTCTATAAATACCAAATAAATAAGTGGTACCAAGTTAAAGCATTATAGGATTACTACACTTATAAATGCATAATATAACTAAGCTGATGAAGTGAAGATAAGCAGTTTAAAATAATATACAATTTTTTTTAGAGATTTTACAAAATTTCTCGCTCATTTTTCAAAAGCTTTTACAAAATTCAATCAGATAAATTGATTACATTTTTTTAAAAAGATAAGGATAATAAAATTATGTGTTTAAATTTTAATAATTGCATAAGTATATACGCCTCAATAAGTAAAATTATTTATTATATAATTTTGATTAATTTGGGAATTTTTCTACAAGTATGAAGCCCTGGTAGCCTAGTGGTCAAGGTAACGGACGGCGAGTTATAAGTTCGATCCTAGTAACGCTGAAGACCCACCCTACAGAGGGAGCCGCGCGCGTGCGCGCGATGCACGTTAAATATGGCAAAGCTCAAACCTCCGTGGTATGGAATTTAGGAGAAGAGGTGCCCGCTCAGGTGTCGTCTTCGTCATTTGACCATGGTCCAAAAATCCAAACGCCCTCCAGTAGCTGAATAGTGCGACGTTAATTTTCGCTCTTTCATTATATAAGCATATGAAGGAAACGTTGATACGTGTTACATAATTTGTTTTACGCTATCCGATACATTTCAGAAGAAAATACAAATCTGATACTTTTGCATTCCCTTATTCACTTGATGAATTAACGTTTTATTTTTCTAAAAAATAATTTCATTTTTTTGTTGTTGTTGTTGATCCTGTTTTAGTTATTGAGATAAAAATAATTAAAATCATTAATACCTGATTCATAATTTAGAATTATAAATATCTAATTAATGCTAAATTTAAGAAGAGAGTATTTGTTTCAAAATATATAAAAATAATTTAAATTAATGTTGCTGAACTCTTTACTGAGCTTTTATTTTATATATAATGTTTTTTTTTAATTGTTTACCTGCAAAATCAACGTTTGCTATTACCTAACATTTGCTAAAGACTGATTCCTAAGTTATTTTTAAAAAATAATAAAAATCACACTCCAAATACTTGTATTGCACCATAGTTTTTCTTTGGCAAATTATTTTCAAAAACAATAAAATAAATTAAATTTATAAGAGCAATGGCCCCCCGAGTCTTAACAAAATTTCCACAAAGAAATAAGGACACAAATGACTATAAACAAAAAGAATTTCCTTTTTCAAATTGTTTTCTTAAAAATTATCCCTTATAATTTCACTTTAAGATGATATACAAATACTTACAATTATTTCACTCGGATATCATTTTGTTTCTTCCCTTAAAAAAAAATCCTCCAAAAGAAAGTTCGGGAGCTGCTATCTAACTACTACATTAAGTAAGGGAAATTACATATCCATATAATTCTTCTCCTAAGGGTACGTTACCACAAAAAAGAAAAAGGAAAACGACTCTTCTGTTTAATGCAATAACTGATTTTATTTATTTTAAACACAACCCCACAAAACATCCTTTTTAACAATCAAAGATCCCTAGGCTTTGTTTTTAGCGTCTCAGCCTTTATTTTTTTTCTGGAAGCACACAAACAACTAAACTCTCGACCTCTCTTCTCCGCTTCACTCGGCACAGTCCCGTGATTACCTGTTTATGACAGATTCCCGAGGAATTCATTTATTTATGTAAATGTTCAGACTGGCGACCGTTAATTACATATATGGACGCCAACAGGTCGAAGGAGCTTATTCACTTCCCTTAGCAACAGCGCACCGCAACGGTTTTGTTTGTGGATGCGTTAAATGCAACGGTGATGTCACAGGAACACCTCGCGGGAAAAAAAGAGAAAAGGAAGACTTATTCCTAAGCATTCTTTAGTTTAAGGTCCCCCGATAAATCAGATATTCTCCCCGCAAGTCAAAGTCAGCCTTTGTTCAATTTTTCTCCCTTGATCAAGCTTTCTCTCTCTGTCTCTCTCTCTCTTTTCTTTGCTTTGCAGGGGCTAGATTTTCGGCAGAGAGTAAAAGTGAAGAAACTTGTTTCGTAATAGTCTCGAAATTGATTTACCATTTCGTGAAACATGCGATTTCCTCTCAAAGAGAAAGGGAAATAGGGGCAAAAAAGAATAATTGTCCATTTGGTAATTATTTCATGCAAATAATGAATGCAAAAATGTTTGCTTTTCTGATTAAAAGGGAGTCTTTCAAACTTCTAAGCGTAAAAAGGAGATTCAACACTAGCTGCAAATCCTCCACGGAAATGGAAACAAAATGTTCTTTTCTGATTATTAGAAAGAAAATTAGGGTAAATTAGAAACCAAATAAAATAAATATCATGGTAAAGGGTAAAAATATAAGTGAAGATAAAATAAATTGTTATTAAAAGGTTACATAGTATATTACCTTATCTGTTGTACATCTATTATATATATACATATATATATATATATACACTCTTATGCAAAAAAAAAATCGAAGCACCATGAAGGAGTTGCCCGATTATGATGAAACTTAAGCAAATACATCTTAATCGAACATGCAAATGATCAAAATTTCAAGGTCAATGAACATAAATTGCGGCCGTAGTGAGTATCTTTGCTGAGCAACTCGTAAAATATAAAACCGGTCATAGAGGTAGAAAATTTATCTTTTTTCGTTTTCACCATTGTTATTCCTATAGAGAATCATGACGTTTTTGAAGACCTTATAGATAACTGAATGATTTTGAACGTGGTCCCATTGTCAGAATGCGTGAAGCTGATAGTCATACCGAGCAATAGGTCATAACCTACAACGAACAGACACACCTTTTCCAAAGTTTCTGGCAGCAATTGTTGCTGTGAGGAACTTATAGACGAAATGAAGTCACTGGAAGGCCAAGATGCACAAATGAGAGGAAATATCGAATGATTGTTCTACAGGCCCGAACTACTCAAACAATATAATTGTTTACTATTCAACGTAGTACAGCCTATTTGATACCCCCCTCGTGGTAGCTTCCACCTCTTCACAGTCTGTGGCGGGGTTATGCTCACAGTGTCCTTTAAGACATCTGCCTTTGACCCCACAACCTTGGCAAAATTGTTTGGAATGGTGTCGAAGCCAATCATCATTGTTGTCATCGGAATAACATCGCATTAAGTTCAACGATAAATCTAACTTTACTCTTGAAACAGATGATCATCGTATCTGTGTCTAAAGAGGCCTGGGCCAGCGGTCTCAATTAGCATTTGATTTTCAAAGGCAAACAGCCATAACCCCTGGTGAGACGGTGCTATGTATAAGACAATCGGTAATCTCTAGCAATCCTCCATACATTTTTAATAGCTCGATGATATGTTGATACCATCCAGAGGCCAGTTGTATCACCCTTCATGGCACGTTATCTGAGGGTCAATTTCCAACAAGATAACGCCAGTTCCTATACCACTCGCATATCTCTGGACTGCCTTCGTGCCTTTAATACTCTTACTTGGTCAGCAAGGTCACGAGACCTTCCACCAATTGAACATGTCTGGAACATGGTAGGGCACCCCAAAATATCACAGATCTGGAGCAACTACTGGTGAATGCCTGGTAGAATGTATTGCAGGATGATATTGGCAACCTCTATCACTCATTACCAATACGCATACAAGCATGTACCGCAGCTAGAGGCGGTTCCACCAACTACAGATTTGAACATTAAAACTGTAATCGTGAACCATGGATCTGTCCTGTGGCATTGGTATTTGTATCATCTTATTATCTGTGTATGGGCTGTGCACATATAAAATTTTATTAAAAATAACCACTTCCTTCACAATGCTTCGATTTTTTTTCAAAATAGTGTATATATACATATTAAATAGCTGTAATTCTGAATAAGCAAATGAAAAGTAGAAGTACGATTAAACATCATGGGTCAAAAATAAATTAGACACAGTTGTACAATAGCAAACTCTAAGCCTCATGAGCTAAGATTGTAGATTTAAACATTATTTTCAGGCCAGCCAACCTACACTTGTAAGTTGTCTATACTGCTGGGCTGTATAGAAACGAATATGAATAAGTTATTATTATAAAAAAAAATTAAATTAAATATACTACTGCTAATATTAATTAACATTATAACAAGGACAAATATAACTAAATCTACTTACTTAAAGTACAAAAATGAAATTTACGTAAATATAATAGTGTTATTAAAACTATTAATTATACCCACAGTGCATAGTCATTTTAACATCCATTCATCACAGAACCATCTTAGAGCAAAATCGAATAAACAATTAAAAATTAGTTAATCAATAAAATCAAATATATCTATAGTTTTGAAAAATTTTGCAAGAAAGAGTACACTAGCAATTATTCAGAACAAGGCGATTATAAATTAAAATATATTTAAAATTATTTAATCTGTGGTGCCTTCTTGTAACTGTATACAATAATTAAAAACAATATACCTGAAAGAATATATTAAAATATGTGTATGTGTACATATATATGCATATGTTAACATAAGCAAATAAATATAAGGATTAATTTTAAATTTAAAAGTGGCTTATGAAAAAATAACAAATATCAAAGACGGAAAGATAAAGAGACATAAAAATGTGCACTGAATATCAAAATGGAGAACTTAAAAGTAAAAGAGATTAAGGCTATTCAATTAGTGATTCTTTTATTGCAACAATTTGTTTTTAAAATATTTCACTTAATATCTGCTTGTATATTTTTCATTCGTTTTAATAGAAAAATTCCTTGAGGTTTCTGTATTTGTTTCAACTTTTATTACAGTTGTAAGAAAAATCATTTGTAAAAAGATATTTAATGTAGAAGAAAGGGAAGAAATAACTTTTATAGTTTTACATCAGTGTCATACACTCTATTTTTCATTGTTCTGTTCGACTCAATAGGATTAACAGGTATGAATATAGAAGTAAATGTAACGTATGTAAAAAATGTCTGTGTGATTCAATTATAAATACGATTTAAAAAAATTCACTTTTACCCAGAGAAAACAATCAATAACTGAACTTAAAGTTATTAAACAAATTTATTAACTATTAAACTATATATACATACGGGGGACGTGGGAGGACGTGTTTGTGTATGAGTGTGTTTAGTATGTTAGATGATAATAAAAGTCATTTTATTTGTTTTCAATTAAAAATACATATTAAAACGGCAACTTAAGAAATATTTGCAAGTATTTTATAATAAAGTTAAAAAAGTGCATGTTTTTTTTTTTAAAAAAAATGTTCCACACAGTTATGTTTCATTAATAATTCGAATGAATGTGTTTCTACAATTTTTTAAAACATTATTGGTTTCACGATAGTGATATATTCCTAGTATACTTAATATAACTAATTTTCCATTGTACTTAACTTTTCAGTAACCTATAACTTCTATCAGAACGTTAGTAAAAAAAAAAATAATTGGCACGCTTGAGCAAAACATGAAAAATTGTTTATAAAAGGATTTTACTGGAATCAGTCCGATTCTTCCACCCGGTGATTAAGCCCAAATTTAGAACTTGCAGATAAAAAGCTTTTTTCCCCCCATTTTCCCACCAAATGTCATGAGGGGGAAAATGCATGCTTAATATGTCAAGGCTCAAACGCTCTTTCGTTGGTGTGGTATGGAAGTTAGGAGAGAGGAGTTCCAGCTCAAGTGTCGTCTTCGTCACTTGACAATGGTTGAATCGTCAACAATAGCTCTCGTACAGCTTTGTAGTGCCACGTAAATATAGCTATCATTCTCACTGCCAATGTCGTAGGGAATTAAAATTTAATCTCTAAGTACATCAATTTAAAGCATATCTCCATAAAACTTATAATTACGATTTATGAAATGCTTTTTTAAGTAATTTTATTACGTTATCTTTACACAATTTTAATGCATGTTTTCTTCCAATATTGCTTCAATAACTCATATTTATACCAGGTGCTTATATTTAAACTTTTCCTATAAACGTCCTCCTACAGCTCAAACGGGTGAATGGAATGCAATGAAATTGTGTATATGGTATATACATGAGATACGCTCCGGAAATCTTTTAAAAAAATAGGGAATTTTTCGGGAAATCCCTTTTTGGGAAAAACATGAAATTTAACCGAATAAACGACCAAAACGGAATACAGACATAATATTAGCAATTCAGAACATGAATGATGTGTAATAAAATGCAAAAGTGGGAACAGCTGTCAGTTGTAGGAGAAAAATGTCGAGATTTGCGCGCTTAGAAAGAATGGGAAGCTTTATGCAAAACAGGTTAGTTTTTTGTTAGTTTGTTCTGTTTTCCTCAAAGAACAGTCGCCCAAGGATGAATGTCACCGTGAATCACACCAGACAAGTGACCTTTGTAGACTGTAGGGGAAATTCAGTGTGGATCCGTGGATTCTTCTTAGCCCAAAGGTGGCAGTTGTGTGTTGACTTTCCTAATGAGGCAGAAATGAGCATCGTAGCTCCACATGACCATTCCAAGGCCATGACAGATCCACAGTCATTATGTTGAGAAAACTGATCTCAAATGAAAGAAGTTGTGGCTTGTCCTTATCAAGCAGCTCCTGGGTTGGGCGGATCATGTATGGGAAGTAGAGCATCATGTTTCCTGAGTACTTTTCAGACGGGGTTCTCAGAACAGCCTGTCTCTCGAGAAACTGCCCACACGCTACTGCTCCCAAACTGTGCGTCAACAGCTGTCTTGATGCCACCAACAATTACTGGTGTTACGTTTTCAAACAACACTTTATGCAAAACTAATCTGCTTTACATAAAGATTCCTCTTCTTCCCAAGCATGCAAATCTTGACATTTTTCTCCTACAATTGACAGCTTTTCCCAGTTTTGCATTTTATTACTCATCATTCTCTTTCTGGATTGTTATTTTTTTCTGTATTCCGTTTTGGTTGATAATGAGTTAAATTTCATGTTTTTTCCAAAAAGGGATTTTTTTTTTGAAAGTTTTGAGCGCATTTCGTATATAGCCCATATAAAAAATTTCATTGTATTCCGTTCTCCCGTTTGCGCTGTAGAAGGCCGTTTGTGGGGGAATTTTAATTATAACCACCTGATATATTAGTAAGCAATTTCTTTTGATCATAATGTTTTCAATAAAAGAATTATGCCTTATATATTTTTGTTAAATTAAGATAAGTCCCAATGCGCTTGATTGTTATTGTTATTCGTTCTGTTATTTGCATTAAAATAGTGTAAATAATCCAGAATATTGAGTGAAATGCAAGACGTGCTTCACTATTCAAGGATAATACAATTTTAACGTAACAACATCGATATTTTGAGTGATGCAAAAGTAGTTTTTATTTTTTGAACAGTAGCTTCTTTCAGAAACTTATGATATAATCCACATAGAAATAACCATTTCAAAATAATTTATACTTTTCACAGTTTTTCAAACACAATTTTATAAGAAAAGTTAGAATAATAATCTGTACATAATGGAAATTAAACTTCTATGTATATAAAGAACTTATTTAAAAACAAAAGTAATTTTTTCCAGAAATTGCAAGTCATTTATAAAATGGCATGGCATACTTGCTAAACTATATCATTTATATTATATTTGCATCAATCGAATATTTTATTGATGTATAATATAATGTTTTTTGCGCATTTAATTACTATAAACATTTAACAATTGATATCCAGTTACGTTTTTAAGACCATATGAAAATAAATTAAAAGCATTAAGTTGTCATCAATATCATTAACATTTTTTGGGGAAAAATAGGAACGAAAACAATAATTAGGATTTTAACCAATTAAATAAGTTATATGATTGGAGGCAATATCTGTGTAGTTTCAATTTGCATTATTGTTGTATTTCTTAGTATGGTGAGCTATATATATATATTTAAATTTTTTAAAAGTTTTTAACACATTTTCGTTTTACAGTAGCATATTTTGTATCTTTTAATGCAATTCATGGAGGACAATCTATGAGTTGAATTACATACTACAGGGTAGCCAATATATTCATTGAATTTGTTTACGAAAATCAAAAAAATAGTCCTCTGAAATCTGACATCGCCTGGATACGCCCTAGGTAGATAGTGATAATATCATAGAATGCAGCTGGTTCTGATGGCATGCACCCATATAAATTGTTGTATTTCTCAGCGGGGGTGGGTTCTTGTGTTTTCCAGATCATCCTTGTGAAGACTTAATTTCCTTATTCAGCCGCAGCGTTGAAGATGGATATCATTAATATGTAATGCTATGATAATGTACAACCCGTAATGTATTTCTTGGCTTCTTTTTATTTTGCCATTGAATAATAAGTCGATATAATGTTTTGTAAATTGGACTTAAATGGAAATGTAGTGAATACTTCTAAAATCATTGACATATTTTAGTGATTTTAGCAAGTTTTTATATTTATAATGCAATGAATCAGAATAAATGGTAATATTGGAATAAATTTGGAATTTTTCACTCGGTAGGCAACTGGGGATTCTTTTTCAAAAGTGTTTTGATAAAAAAATCCTACAGCATGCTATATAAATTTTGTTTCTCATATTTATGCAATTATTCATCATCCAGACAAGCCATGTTTATTATAGTTCTATTTGTAACAATGCTTACAAATATAATCAATTAATTTTGCATAGTTCTTATATATGAAGGTTTTATAAAGTGAACATACTAATATATTTATTGTTATTTTTAACATGGCCTCAAGTTTTACATCTGCCTTTTTTTTCGGTAATTCTTTCGAAGAATAGAGGGAAACCATATAAAATGAGATCGGAAACAGGTGTTATTCAGGCAAATAATTCCAAATTTGCAAGAGTTTTTTTAATGATTAATACATTCTGTGTACACAACGCCCGTGTTTGTAAGGGTTAAATAAACACATAATGATCTTAGAAACGCATATTTTTATTCTGAAGCCAATATTAAACCTTAATGAATGTGCTAAATTTAAACATCTAACAGAGAAATTCATTATAATAAACAGTATGTGATTTAATTAGGATTAAAAAGCGTATAGTAAGGTTTCCCTCTCTTTTTGATCAGGATTTATTGTTATATATTGATTAAATAATTTTAAATTAAGTAATTATATTGGTTGAAATAATTATGAAGTAATATTTAGTCGTTTTAATAAAATCTAAATGAGAATAAAGAATTCAGTTTAACAAGGAGATTATATTTAATCTTTAATTAGTAATAAGTAAGTTTAACATTTTAGGAAATAGATTTTTGAGTTACAGATGACCATTCAAGATAATATCTAAGTGAAATAAAGCGTTAAAAGAATTTTTCAAAACTGAATTTCAAATGAATGATTTATTAGTACCTATAAAAACATTTAACATAAAATATTTAATTATACTAATAATATTTAAGTTTGTTTTTATTACATTACACATTCATAAACAAATAGAATTTCAATTACGAACTATAAACAGAAGAACCTAATGTAAAGAATAATAACCTGTAAAATCTGATTTAGAAAACTATTTTTAATTTGGAAATAAATGTTATCAATTTTATAGACTTTTGTTTTATTTCAGATAAAAAAAAATTGCGAATTTAATTCTTATATTGTATTTACTAGTTAATATTCTATATAACATTAAAGTAATCTTTAAACACTCAAAGTTTCCAGCCATCTATGTAAAGGTAAAATGCATAAATCTAATTTATTTTGAATTTATTCGAAGTTAAAAGCATATATATATATATTTAAATTTAATTACTAACCACTATGAGAAATAGCTACTTATTCAATAATTTCAATAGCACCAGTGATATATATATTTTTCACTAACTTAATATCAGAAAATTTCTCTGACTAAGAATATTGTAATGAAGAGATATATACATATTGCATTTGTTAGCTCATTTTACCGATCAAATTAATGAAATATATTGCTCTTAACATTTGTTAAAAAAGAAAGTAAATCATACAATTTTCAAAAGCGAATTACTTATAATGGTATAATCTAAATTTATGACAAACACTAGTTCTTTATAAAATTCAACCGTCGCTAAATTATTTAAAGGCAAAAAGTATAATAAGGAAATAACATGCTACAAAAGGAAGTATTTATTTATTTATGAAAAATAATCAAATATCATTGGTAAGTTTCATTAATTAATGAAAATTATAACCACTTGTCTTCTGTCTAAGGCATTACTTTAAATTTATGGGATAATATTTAACCCCGTTTAATTCACATTGCTGCATGTGTTTAAATATTATATATATATATAATGAAATATTTTAGAATTTTTTTTATTTTATTTTACTTATGTATGAGGAAAGACAAATTTTCATAATAATATATGTACATATATATATATATATATAATTTTATTTTTACTCATACCAGATGAAGAATATTTGAATAATTTTTTTTTAAAAAATGCTATATGTATTTATGTGTATAGTACTCAGTACTTCATATATTTCATAAACTGATCCTTTATTTTGTGTAATTGCATGCTCTAAGAAGGAAAAACGATTAAAAAAATTCTTATATAAATATTTTATGCAATATTTACAAATTATGTATATTAATGCAATTGTTTTTGTTTGCCTTGCCTTCACTTTGTTTAATAATAATAATAAAAAAATTATATCACCTTTTTAAGTAAAACAGCAGAATACAATTGAAGGATAATTGAATCTACCACAACAGTTTCACTGATCCTCCTTCCCCTCCCCTATAACATTGGTTTAATAAAAAAATACCAGAATTCTGTAATGTCTTTAATAATCGTACTCTATTAGCATCAGATTTAATATGAAATGGTTATCTAATTCTTACCTAAGTTTAACATGAATAAAATATTTACATTCATTGTAAAAAGAAGAAAAAATGATTATAAATTTATATTCAGTAATAATATCTAAGGTCTCTATTAATAAGTCATATATATATATATATGTATTTGAAAAGGCATAATTTTAGCTACATTTATCAAAATAATTGTATTCTTAAGTAATTGTAACATAACTGCGTTTAAAATTCATTATCCGTGTATATGATGTAAGATAGTAAAAAAGAATCTCTCCAATAAGGAAAAACACATCTAAAAGGTTTTCCAAATACTATATTAACATAAAAGACAAAGTTAAGGACAATCTTAATGATTCATGTGCGCTCCATATTTTCTGCAATCCATTGTCGCGATAATAGTGATTAAATCTACCTTACATTGTGGTCTGGTGGAAAAGCAATGAATAATGTAAGTATTGTACGATCTGTACGTTCTAACTCCGGTAGATCTCCAAGCAATTTATCATGAAGGCTTGTCAACCACGGACTAGGGCCAATTCATTTTTATGGGTGCGGTTCTTGGCCGAAGACTGTCTTGGAATCTTCGTGAGAACATTTCATGTTATTGATCACAGTTCTAGAAACCTTCCAACTCTAACTGTTTTTAAGGTGTAAAACTGACTCTTGACAATTGAGTAGCAAGGGAAGCGACTATTGTATTTCAATCCTACAGCAGAATGCTTTTACAATTGCGTGTTATGAACAAAGAGGATTACTACGATTTCGACCTAACATCCATAATAATTAGTACATACAAAAGAATTTCCATACAATTTTGATCTGATTATGACATTTTTTACCCTTGACATTTTTATGTGTTTCTTAACCTGCAGAATTTTCTATTAAGTAAGAGGTCCAAAATAAAGTGGGATTTGTTTTCTTGGGTTTTTTTTCCCCAATATTAAACAAATAATAATTTTAATACATCACATCAATTCGTGTTCAGAAGAATACTTTGAGGAAAAGATAAGGATGATACAAAATAAAAGGAATATATACTTTTTTGAATACTTAACATATATTTGGATTTCGTTTTCGAGTGCTACATTTATATATTTCAAGAAAAATTACTCTTCCTAGTGAGCAAAACGTATATAATTTAGATGTGATCTTACCAATGATATCAATAAGCATTGGACAATTTCTTACATATAAAAACTCTAGTATTAAATATTTAAATAAGGACACCAATTCGTCAAACTAAACAGTATTTTTCAATTCATTGCCAGAAACCTATCTATGTATGAAAGTAACAAGTTCTTCAAGCGTGTTAGTGTTTGTAGTCAGTTAGTATTTATTTATTGAAAATTTTTTTTGTCTGATTTTTCCCCATATGATAATTTAAAACTGTGCTTCTCAAACTTTCAATATTTGCGACCCAATATTCAAACATAATTTTCAT
>BMAV01013469.1:302348-351656 GCA_019973955.1 Trichonephila inaurata madagascariensis | reverse complement strand
TTTTTTTTTTTGCTTAAATATTCATGAGAAATCCATAATAAAATGTACGATGCTTTTTCAATATGATTATATGAACAAAATATATACATTCTGATTAAGGCTTGAAGTATTTTTATTGCTTACAATCTCACTTGTATACTTGACCTCAGAGATGTGAGTAAAATACCCACTATTAGACAAATGATCAGGATAAATGTTAACAACTTCTTTAATGAAATTAACAGCTATGACAATAAATCTATCATTAGCATAGAAAAATACGCTCCTGATCTTAATTTTCACAGACCCAAATCAATCCTAATTGATCCTGTTTTTCTTTAATTTCGTAATTATGCTGTCTTTTACCTATATTATGCTTCTTCTAATTCTTAAATTATCTCTATTTACTGCAGAATGATTGGTAAAGCTCCTCACCTAAACTTAAATGCAAAAATTGCTGATCTCTCTGATCAGGCATCCACAGAAGCTCCTCTCGATATCAACCTATTTTAACTTTTAACATCTAAGTATTTTCTCTCTATAACTCGGACTCTCCTTTGCTGCAACCGGATTGGTTAGACATCGCCCCTCCAACTCCCCTCACGGAAATAAATAAATAAATATATATTTTCCATCAATTTTTATCTATATTTGTAAATTTATTTATATCAAAGTCATTTCTCTTTTTACTGTTTTTCTTCAGTTGTTTTTAAATTTACAATATTATTTATAAAAAAAGGAAATTTGAAAGCATTTTAATGTCTTCCAAAATGTCCTGAATGGAGATGAAGGTTCGGAAGAACTAAGTGATCCCACCCCACCAAATTACAACTACAGATTTGCACACTTAAATAAATAAATGAAACCTGGAATATTTTATTGCTTACAATCACATTCGTACCCTAGATATGTAACTGAGACCTAAATTATTTTTACTACTTACAATCACACTCATAAACTGAAATATATAAATAAATTCTCGTTGCACTGTATGACACATATATGAAATGACGTTCGTATAGCAAATGCGCTTCTAACTTATGTCTAAACTATTTTTGATGTAGATAGAGAAAAAAAAGTCTCTAGAATTTAATCCTTACTGTTTAGAAATGAAGCCTTTAAATAAAAAATACCAGTCAGCTTTATAAAGATTTATACATACATACATACATATATATATATATATATATATATATATATATATAAATCCTTTTAGGAAGCAAACATACATTCTAGTAGCCTACAAGTGTGACTATGCATTACGCAAGTCAAACAACCTTACACCAACCACTTCCTTTCTCGATAAACGAGACTAAAAGTCCATTTTCCTTTACTTCGGACATCTGAAGATAAAGACAAAAGATTGAAAACCATAGAGAATGGAGGAGAAACTAAATACCGAGGAAAATATGGAGCCATTAGCTAAATCTCTTTTGGCCTCTAATACGTGTGGGTACATCTTAAAGGTGCCTCCGCTGTGCGTCTTGCTATTGTTCGGCTAGGTTCATTAATAAAGAAGCAATTTCTGATCATTCTGCCTTGGCATATTTAGGATAAACAAGGCGTTAATCACTTTAGCATTAAACTAGACAGTTTATAATCTAAGTAAATGGCTAGTTTTATAATTTATGTGACATCTAGTATCTAATTTAGATATTAATTTTGGGTTATAGAAAATACCTTTTTTCATGTATATGTATACACTATTTTATTTATTAAATTATATGCACCTGTGTATCAGGCTTCTGGTTCTTCGAAATAAATCACAACTCATAATAGCTTCATAAATAAGTGATTGCAAATTTTTTCTTAGTGTGAACAAAAATATTGATACTATTGTGATAAATTCCTAGTAAATTATATACTATCCTGTAAATACTCCACTGTACTTCTATAGCCAAATAAACATTTTAGTTTATAAATTATTCAAACCTTTCTACGACATTTAATGGCATTAAAATATTTATATTCTTCAAACGAAAGAAAGATTTAAAATCAGAGTATTGATGATCAATATTTTGCTGCAGGTGATATTTGCGAAAATAAAGAAGATTCAGCAATTAAATATTTATATTTGTTTAATACATGTCTACATTTAATACTCTAAAACTGGTAATTTATTCGTAAATACTGGGAGTTTACTTACAGAAGTTATTGGTGGTTCATAAAAACTATCTCTATAATTACAAGAATTTCTCTATAGTATTTTATTTCATAAAATACTAGTTCTTATGTATTTATTGCCTTCAATTTCAAGAATACATTTGTTGATTTGAATTTTAGGAATGCACAGTAAAATTATTGGGATGTACATTATATCAATTGTCTATGAAGAAACTACACTAAAAACATGAAATATTAAAATTATCGTGTCATTTATAAAATACAACGAATATTTCAATTGTGCAAAATACTGTTACATAACCTAAAATGTAAATTAGGATTTTTCTGATTAATTCAAATGTACATGAAAAATTAGAACATTGCCCAAGTGTTTGAACTTATACTACTTTTGATCATGTAACGTATCAATTTATATAGCAAAACATGCTCATGAATTTATTTTTTAAATAAAAAATTCTTTTTATATGCATCGTACTTAAAAGCCTGAATTAATATAAAACTTTATGCCATTATTTTAAAGATAAAATCCATAAGACGGCCTTTGGAAAATAAACATATTTTTCAAGATCAAAAATATTAAAAATAAAATTATATCTTTAACTGCACATTAAGTCATCACCACAAATTTTAACACTATATTTTTTTTTATTCAAACATCTTTGTTACATTGTGAACAAACTAGAATGTTACATAAATAGCTCCGAACCTCCTCACATAGGTGCTTTTAATTTTAATTTCAAATGACTTTTCTTTCATAAAATCAAAGTAAAGACCTATTTGGAAATGATCGTTAACTCCCCTGACTCAAAACGAAAAGTTTCCAGCAATGATACGTGATACCGCTTTTAGTACATTTTAATAAGCATACTTGTTAAACGAGTACGATACGTATAAAATTGTCCGGACTCAATTAACTGCCAAATGCATCGAGAAAAATTTCGCATTCAAAACTCAGCCTTCCTTTTCCATGAGAAAAGAAAATGAAGCTTCCTTTCTTCATAAATGATATCCTTTCGTTCTCATGCCTTCCTCAACTATTGTAAAGAACAATCGAATTGCTATATTTAGTTGGAGATATTGTAATTATATCGCCACAGAGTTGCGACGCTTCTGCGCTAATATTCCTGTTTTAACGAGAGGAAGATACTGGAAAAAATGAAGATTGATAAAAGAAAAATTCTTCAGAGCACCAGACTATTTCGCATAATGAGTCTTCTAAGCGAGGACTGCAATTAAATTTTAATCGTTTTCTGGCACGTGATGGTTTCGATTTCTAGAATGAAAAATGAAAGGATAGAAAGATTAAAATGATATTTTTTGAGGTTATACTTCGTATGTTTGTAATTTTCGGTGATTTTTTTTCTTACATTTTCAAGGCAGTAACTTGTTGATGCGATAATTATCAGTTTCGCGTAATTTCTGTTGCCTCATTACCAATACAAATGATCATTACTAACATCTTGTGCGATCATCTTCCTTTACGATATTAACACGAAAATAAAAGCAATAGATAATTTTCGAAGATGAAAAATGAAAAAAAGTAAAAATAAAAATAAAAAAGGGAACGCGCTCTCTTCCCATTAATTTATTCAAAAATATCCTTTAATGAAGTGTATCGTTAGTGAATATGAACGGTTTCGAATACAAAGGGAGAACTTTTTTTAAAAAAGATTTAGTAGATTTTTGATTCAAAATGTGCAGGCTAATTTATCGCTACTAACAAGTCGTCGTGGAAAATTCAATTTCAGCATTTTTTGAAAAATTGTATCAATTCTATCACAGCTTCTTCATTGTTTATTTTTCTTATCTTTTTGTAGAGATCATTATAAGAAATACAAATAAATGTTTGACATATTATTACCAGAAAATAATAAGATTGTTATTTTTCAGATACTTGAACGTAAATTAATAAGCTAAGAAAGAGATCATAAATAAAAACACACGAGTTACAATAATTAAATAAAGGAAAACTCTTTTTTCAAAATAAAAAAATAAAATATGTCATGCAAGAGGTTTAACAGGTTATCTGGAAATATACGCCAGTCACACACATTAAACTAGTGTTATTGAAAAAATATCCATATTCTATCTATATTTCACGTGAATGAAAATATATTTTCAAGATTAAAATACTTTTTGTTTAAATAATAATTAAAATGTATTGAAATTAATTAAAACTTTATAAATAATTATGTATGATATTTTCAGGTATTTTAAACATCCGATCTAATTTTCAAAACCAGTTGAAGAATAACTGTAAAAATACCTAAGCAGATATACCTATCAATACTTGTAGAAGTATATTCTACACAAAATAATGCAATTACAGAAAAAGTTCACATGACGTTGAATATGAATTAGCAACAATTAATTATAAACATCACAACAGCGAAGTTAATGTTTAACAAAGTACATTATATAAATGAATATTAAGAATTACAATCAAAATTTAACTATTGCGATTGCTGAATGTTTACGATCGCTAATTCATGGCTCGTGTTGCCGAATCATATGATCGGGCCCAGGTGCCATGGCACAGACACCTTTTAAAAGAGCTGATGCACCTTTAATTTTGCGAAGCTCAAAGTTGTGGGATGGACGTTATGAGAAGGGGTCACAAGCTCTCTTACAATCCTTGATATTTGGGTGCTGTTAAAACTTACAAGGTCCGTCTGGTAGCCCCCGTCCCCCTGTAAATTTAAAAATGCGACATTAAAAAAAGAAATTATCAAATCAACCAATAAAAGCTACCTTCCAATTCTGGATATGTAGTATTATTAAAATATTTTTTTTTCAAAGTAGGATATACATCTTTTAAAAGAGACAAGACACACAAAAGAGATAATGTATTTACTTTTTTAAAAATTTAAATATGAATGAAATATATGCATTTTGTTTAAATTTTATATTACCATATTTGTAATAAATTTGAAACTTTCGAAAATTCATTATCTTTTAACTTGCTTATTTCAATAATTAACTTGTTATGGAAGGAAAATGAATTGCCTTGAAATATTTTTTTTAATCAAACTAAAACGTTTAATGAAAAATATTAAAATAATTTTATCACTCCTTAGAATTTTCCAGGGTTGCTGTAATTAAACTTTACAAATACTTAATACGATAGTTTCCGTGAAAGTTGCTTCAGAAATATCTTGAAGCATAGTATAATTAAAGAAGTTGAGTTGAAATTTTTTCAGAAATAAAACATTTAAAAAATCGAATGTAGATGAGATTTAAAGAAAAATAATGTCACAAAAAGTAAAGCAATTGAAGAAAAAAAATGTTTCTTTTTTACTACCATATTCATGTGTCATATATCGGGGATTTGGTTACTTAAAAAATAATTGCAAAAGTTGTATATAAGATAACACCTGAGCTAAAAAATATAAGAAAGAGAAAAAAGGATAATAGAATTCACTTAAAAAAACAACAACTTTTATTAGATATTTAATTTTAATATAATAATATGTAAAATACACTGATGGAGAACAATTTAACATATATATGTTAATTATAAATATATTATATAAAGGATGCGCATGTCTATAATATCCTCAGATTCTTACAGTTGGATCCCTCTGAACCATAATTTAATGTTTCATCTATTTCTTAGGAAACTACTCTCGTCTCATCTGTGAAATCCAATTCATTCGTAGCATGGGCTACTACTTGATCCAAATCTACATCCCAGCAGGACTCATCGTCATCATCTCTTGGGTGTCTTTCTGGCTGCACCGCAATGCCACTCCAGCCAGAGTGGCTCTTGGGGTGACCACTGTGCTCACCATGACCACTCTCATGTCCAGCACCAATGCCGCCTTACCCAAGATCTCCTACATCAAGAGCATCGATGTCTACTTGGGTACTTGTTTCGTCATGGTGTTTGCTTCTCTTCTGGAGTACGCTACTGTTGGTTATTTGGGCAAGAGAATCGCCATGCGGAAAACTCGGGCCCAACTCATCGCCAAGATCGCTGAGCAACATCGGCAACGATGTATGGTCCATCATGCAACTACATCTACCGCCTCGGCAGCCGAAAGCGGGCCAAGCGATGCTGCGGTGCTGGTAGCTGCCAACTCCGAGGTGCCTCTAGGGAGAGCAGCGGTGAGTACTCACCGATACCGCTGTGATGGCCTCAACGCTTCCGCTAACCAGGTAATTTAATCTTCATTGTATTAAACGAAAACCATGTTTAATTTAAGAATCATAATCCAGTTAGGCATTTTCTTAGTAATCGTCAATCAAAAGTCTACTTTCATTTTAAATGAAATATGCGCAGATGTTAAGCAACATATATCATAATTAAACGAAGCTAATGTTCCTAACTAACGAAGCCCAAATGAGTGTATATCCGTACTAATTCATTAAAAGGTCCACAATACTTATCGACGACACATTTTAATTACTGTAATGTTTAATGAGACACAAACTTGCTGTGATTCGTCTTACATTCTAAAAATCAACATACACGCTAGCAAAATTTTCATTTCAAATACTAAGGTGCTCACAGCAGCGCCCTCGCATAGCTAATACAATATTTTTTCTATGGTTATAAAAACTAATTTAGTTACTTTTAGAAAAATTATCAAAAATTTATATTCCTTGTGCCATTGTTTTGAAACCAAAATTATTAATAATTTGCATGTGAAAAAATTAGTCTTTATATCTATGTTAAAGTCGTCGTCAGCATATACTAGCAAATAAAAAAAAATCAAGAAGAGTTTAACAAATGCATATTTGAAATCAATTTTCTCTTAACTCATACGTAAATCCAAGCAATGGACAAATAAAGTGTTAAATTAAAATGGAGAAAGATTAGCACACACGAAGTTACATTATAATTTCTCAATTTAATATATTATGTACTACTGTGCACTTTATTTAACAATATGTGGTTATGTTTTTCATCATACATATTTATAATATTCTTGACAAAGCTTCGGTAAACCTTAATTTTACTAAAGAGTTTTGAAAATCTTGATAGGTTTGCGTGACTTTATCTGAGTCACATTATTTCTTGGAATGTACATGTTAGCATAGATAAAATAAAATAAAAAAGAAACATTCCTACATAAATAAAAAGAATGCTAATCAAAACTCTTAAAACAATAACTTATTTAGATAGATTGATACGAAAAACCATTTATATTAGTACAGAAATCTGTTAAAATGTTAAATAAATACTGAGTTTTAAATAATTTCAAGCCTACAATTATTTTTAGAAAGTATAAAAACCATAGAAAATGCGTACGACAATTAATATATACTAATCACTCATAAAACGGATAAACTTCAGTTGAAGAAAAAAATTATAACTTGAATATAATTACTGGCGCACTCTTATCCTGTTCAGTTGGTATTAAATAGTCATTCATATAAATATATATTTTTTAAAAAAAAAACACCTTTCATGCATATAGAGACCATTCTAAATCAACTTCGTCAATACTAATATACATTTAAATTAAGTTAACTGAGCGGTTAATTATTAATTATTCCATGTTCCACAGGTACTGTTAATGATTTTTGAATGAAATTTGTTTTCAGGTATTTACACATGGCACATTTGGACTTGATCTGCAACAAATGTTCAGCATATATATATATCATGTTGATACATATTTTACTATTTTTTTTCTTAGAAATATAGTGTTAATTCTTAAAACTATGCAAATGTGATCATTGCTATTTATATCCGTTCTAATGTATTGTAAAAGTTTCAAGCAAAATTAAGGTACTTGATTTGCATGTTTTTAGGGTACAGGTGTTTGCTATATCAAGTGGATTAAATATTTTCTTTAACTGTGTGTTACAAATATACTGTGTTATACGCTGAAAATATTATTATGGAAAACAAATCTTTGAAATGAAAAATAATTAATTTTCCAACTGTTTATTCATAGTAGATGAAATATGAAAAAAAAAATTTTTTTGTTGCGTTTTATAATTTACTTTATAGTTTTAGAAAATACTATTCAAAATATCCGATACACAGTTTTTTAAATTAAAAATAATTTGTCGTATTCTCATTTTTCTAACATATGTTGCATTGAAAAACCAATCGCAGAAGAATTTAGAAAAAACTTTTTAGAAAACACTATTCAAAATACAAGACAGCAAAATAATTACTATTTTTAATGGCGAAAAAGATATCTTAAATAGCTTTCTCTAAATGAAATATCAAGTATCTCGTCTGTTAGTTCTCCCAAATATTCATTTTTCAAAAGTATCAATTAATGTCATCATAACATTTTTTACTGTCAAAAGTGTCACTTAAGATGTCCAGTTGAACAGTCAACTGCTTCCAAAAGGCCAATAAGCAGCTTATTAAGTTATTTAATAACTTCTGATTTGCATTCAGTAATTAATCAAGGTTTTGAAATCAAAATACATTTATTTAATATAGCTGTTTAATGAGTTATTGCTAATAAATGCAAATAAGAAATATATTAACATTTTAATTCATTTACTCCTCTGTAGTATTTGTTTTGAATTTTATATTTTAAATTTATATCTCCTTCATAAAAATTATTTCCAAGTTATACAGCAAGTTCCTCTAGTTATACAGCAAATCAACATAAAACAAAAGAAAAAAAATTGCAGTTTAGTATAATGTTGTGCGAAGTATGTGTTATAACAATATAACAAAAACTGCTTTTTTTAAAAAAAATATAATAAATATCAATTTTATGAGTGTGGAGCGCACACACAAAACATTTTGTTGTAAAGTTGTGTTAAGGTTTAATTTTCGAAATTTTTTTCTTTTAAGCCTTTTTGTGCAAATTTTATCATATTTCTTGAAGTATACTTGCATAGTTCTAAAAAATTGTTTCGTAAGCATATATTCCGGAGCTTTTTAATTGAAGTACAAAATCTTTAAATTAAATATGCCATTTGCATAATTCATCAGAACTTAAGTAACGGGAAAATATTTTTAACTAAAAAATATTGATTTATTTCCGATTCAATATGCAACTTGAATAACATTGCTTAATAGAAGCGGTTAGAAAGTGTACATATATCTTGCACTTAAGCTCAAAATCAGGCAGTTATCTCTAGATTGTTGCAGAATATCGAAATGTTCGCATTTTATTTTCCTAACAATTAGGTAATGATAAGAAAAATGATATTTTTCAAAATCATACGTTAAGTTAAATAAAATTAACTGTGTAATACAAAAAATTATTTAAATTATTATCACTAGCAGTGCGAAAATATGTGTAATCCAAACTTAAATTAAAATACGTAGGGAAAAAATGTACTTATAAAGGTAATAATATAAAGTTGTTTAAAGGAAAACCAAATTTCTAAGAAATTTTAAGAGCACAGGAAATTTACAAGCCAAATTCAGTTTCTCAACTAACATTTATTAGAGAAAAGATACTTCAATCTGTGTTTGGATAAGGACGTGATTTATGATGAGAATGTGTATTAATATTGAAGGGCATTTCAGTGGCAATTTGTGATTTTCTAGAAATCATTTTCGAATAACAAGAATTTTAAAAATGTTTGCTTATATTGCTACGAGCTCAATCATTTCAGTGTGTAATATGTCAAAAAAACACTTTCCTGGTTGAAGATTTTCTGGACAATTCACTTTTATTTTTCAGCACATTTTATTCCTTATCATATATTGGTTGAAATTAAAGTACTTTAAAGAACTTGAGATAAAAGTAACTTTAGATCAACTCAATGAATTATTGGGAGCAGATCAAATCAGTTCATGCACTGCCAAAAGTTATATAATATTTCAACACGTATGTTTCAGATCGAAAATATCATTTTCTCTGCTGAAACTATATAAGTTCAAAACCCCAACACTTTTATTTTATCCAATTTTTGAAAATATGTACAGAAAATGTATTGCTATTTCAAAACAAAAATACAAATTATAATGATGTTTCTCTGCAAGTTTAGAAAAAAAGGAATGCATTAAGCGTGCAACGTTATAAGAAATCCCTCTAAATGCATTTAAAAAATTAACATTAATTCTCACTTTAATTTTTTTTCTTTCAAACAGTATTAAAAAACAAGTATTAATATATCATATCCTTCTTTGATTATACAGAAACAGTTTTTCTTTAAAAATTAGAAAAACGAAACCAATCCTTTCACTTAATATGTTTTAAGCCTTAAATGTCTTTATATTTTTAGTTATTTGTTAGTAAATATAAACATATTTTATTTTTTTTTTAAAAAGTGAATGTAAGATAATTTTAGTTCGACAAATCTGAATATATATATACTTAAACTAAAAGCACTGCTTCCGTAAGTATATGACAGCTTTGGAAAATATAATAGTTTTTTATATTCTGGTCCATTGACAGCTGTCATTCTTTTAATAATTTTATGTTCTTCCTAATATTCAGAAATTTATCACCTTATTTTTAGGATCTATCTGCTACTAATCATCATTCTTTTTCCTTAGATTTACTATCTACCTTTGATATATATATATATATATCCACAAAAAAATACAATACTTATAGACAAATTGTTAATCCTACAAAGCAAAGAGTGGATGAAAAGGGATTTGAAGACCTGTAAAAGCCAGTTTAAGTATAAGTATATAAATTTAAAGTCAATTGACGAAAATGGAAAACTATTATGTTTTCAAGTAATTATGTTTTCATGAGCTGCCACTGATTAAGCACAGTGCAATGGGATTAAGCTTGCTTTACAGGATCCTTACCTTCCTCTACAGCAGAAAATTTTAACGTAATAGTACAACAAAAAGTGAAGAAAAATATTTATATAGAAAAATGAAGTTAAACCTAATAATATCACGTGTAATCTTTTTGTACTATTTCAAAAAAATAAACTAAAATGAATAACAATTGAAAAACTTCTACGATGTTACGTATTGAAACAAACAGTAAAACGACAAGAAGATCATAACTTTCCAAAAATCTTTGAGATCCCTAATAATGAAATTAATATATATATATATATAAATCCTGCCGACTTTCTTTACAATTTTATTTCTAATAGTCATCAGTGAAATGATAATATGTAATAATAATAGCATTTTAATTAGTTATACAGTTATTCAATAGATGGCGCCACTTGTTTAATAAATTAATAATATTATATAATTAAATGTTCTTGTGTATGTCTGTGAAGTTTATTTATTTTCTATAAAACTTTACTTCGATATTTAAAGTTTCTTTTAAATGCATATATATATAGACTTAAATTTATTTTATCATAATTCACTAATTTATGCGGTACTACAATTTTCCTTTTGTATCAAGCGGAAAACATTTTTTGTTGCTGAACTCATGAATTAAGTATTACTATCTACTTAATTGCATCGACTTTAAATCCATAGTAGTAAATACTATTACGCTATAATTTTTTATCGTTATACTTTAATATTAGTACAGTGTATTTTATTTTTAATACTGAAATTTCTCGTAATATTATTCATTCCACTCCCTATGGCTCAGTAGTATAGGCAAATTACAGGTGAAGGTTGGCTTGGCCTAAAACTTAGTTTAAACCTGCAAACCTGGCACAAATCAAACTATCGAATACTAGAATTACAGAAATTGTCCACGCTTGAGAAGAATTTTAGTTCCTGAGTATCATTATTTTCTTCCAGAAAGTATGAAAATTCTTAGGCAGAAGATGGTATAAATGTTTGGGTTTTTCTTTCCTAAAGTAATTCAGAATGTGTCTCAATTGTCTCTTCTGCTGTGATAGAATTAGCTTCCCATTTTAGAACTACGTAAATGAATATGTTAGCCGTAAAAGAATGTCTTAAACATGAAGTTGACCACTTAGATCTTTAATTTTAAAAAAAAATATCTCGTCATTAAGGAACCAGAACTGTCCGAGCTAGTTCCAGACCTACAGTATCCTTATACATACATATATTCATTGACATATTCAGAGCGAGAGTACCCTTTTTTAAGAATCATGAAAACATGAACATAAGTAAATGAAAATACATTCTACAAGATAGAAGAAAACCATACAGCGTCAAGGTAGATAGGGACACTGATAATATAATGCGGCTTTCAGTACAAAATAAAAATAAAAATAAAAATTTGAAAACTGATTTTAGTGGGGTTAAATCTGGTTTAGCTAGGAAATTTTTTTCCTTTTCTGTTAATAGCATTGACCGGAATCCATTCAATTAAGTTACTTTGATTAACAAAATCCGTTCTAATTCTTAAAAATAGGCAGGTGCCCTCCCCCAATGTTTAAAATTCAACTGACCTGTAACAGTGATTAAGAGAACAACCAAAATTTCAAAGCTACAAAGAAGAAAGCTTAATTACAACCTATTTAAGTCACTCAAAATTTTATTATGATATGTAAAACGTAGAAAAAAAAAAAAAAAACATTTTATTTAGTTGTTTCAGAAGTTTTCGGAGCATATAAATATTTTTTAAAAAAATATTTAAAGAATTCCCAATTTCTAATGGTGATATTTAATTCCATTGGATGTATTGTATTAAATACTATTAATGAACACACACACGCTCATATATATATATATATATATATATATATATATAAAATTTTAATAAAAATATGTATAAAATTTTATTATTATTATTCCTCTCCTTGAGACATTCATTATTGTTCTCTTTTCTTAGCTTCATTTTAATATATTATCAGGTTTTTCTTCCACGTGTTGTATTAAGCTTAACTTTTCAACTTGTTTTTTTTCTATTATGTCGAAAGTTTCTGCTGTATGGGGAAGGTTGGATCCATAAAGCATTGCTAACCCTAATTCTCTGGTCTAATTCAACGACAGCTTTAGAAATCATAATAGGTCTCCAGTTTAGTCCAAA
Source organism: Trichonephila inaurata madagascariensis (assembly GCA_019973955.1). NCBI lineage: Eukaryota > Metazoa > Arthropoda > Arachnida > Araneae > Nephilidae > Trichonephila > Trichonephila inaurata. The sequence continues at coordinate 338,745 of BMAV01013469.1, read as the reverse complement.
GACTTTTTTTGTATCTACATTTGTTGTGTCTGGTGAATTCCAATTTCTTCCTGCTTTAGCACTGTAGGTTCTAGTACTTCTTCACTTTTATTTTATATTAATATATATATATATAATGCCACATAATTGGAAAGTGTATTCTAAAATCATTTAATTAGTATTATACATGGTATGAGTGATTAAACATGAAAAAAATTCCTAACATAGGTGTTTCAAATTTTTTCTTTTTTTTAACTTTTAAAAGTTTTTTTTTTCACTTTTTGTTCAGTATTTAGAAATTTAAAACCTTGCTAAAATAACTATTATGGAAAAAATAGTAAATTCATTAGTTTTAAACATATAATACCACACAATGGATGTGTTTATAATACGGCTAAAATACCCGTGAATTATTTTAATGAGCATTATCATTTCAATGAACCCGGGTATTTTTTATTTGATCTGTTTATTAGAACAGACATTCTTCATTGCATTAAAAAAATATCTCTTGAAAAAAAAGTAGAGAAGTAGAGGATAAGATTTTTTTCTTTTTTTCAAATTAAAGATGGGAAGTAAATGCAATCACTTAAGATAATTATTCAGGCTGTAAAAAGAATAATAATATTTTATTATTATTATTATTACTTTAATATTTTTTGTTAATTTTGAATGGACAGTATAATAATTCTGATTATCACAACTTTTCCTGCATTGATCGCAAATTGTAAAAAAAAAAAAAAAAAAAAAAAAAAGAAAAGAAAAACAGAAGCAAGAACATTAGTTCATTCATTCACTATATTCTGTTTTATTCATATTTATAACTTTCTGTATTTTTGTTCTAATTAAAATCAATGTAGTTTTTTATCCACATTTAAATGTCTTTAAGCCTTTTGAAAACATTTTTGCGTGTTTAAATACTTAAAAAACGTACTTATTAAGGAGTTAACAAAAATCTGTATGGAAAATAACTCTGAAAAATATACAACTTCTTACATTTAGAAATACAATTTTTTTCTTTTTTTTTATAATATAAATTTAACTCGAACTTTTTAAGAAAACATTTTAAAATCAAACAGAAATTAAAACAGAATAAATCGAAATATGCTACTTAATGAACCAAATGATTTATAATTATGAATTATCGGGCTGTGCAAGATCAACTTAGCCTTTCAGCATTTCAGTCGGTCGATAAATGAGTACCAAGCTTAGGGAATAAACCCCGGGGGGTTTCACTTCAGACTGACCACCTGATCGGGACATCTACTCATGCACCTCAGCGACCAAAGGTCAATTATACTTAGATTGGCACCGTAGGCCTTGGCCCCCATGGATTGTTGCGCCACTGAGTTTAGTTTAGATTAGTATGAACAAATCTAGATTAAAATATCTTTTCTGTTTCCTCCGATCATCAGATTTATATTAACATTTAGCCAAAATAATAAATTTATACAGTGAAATGTAGTGTTCTTTAAGATTACATATAAGATTTCCTAGGCAGTGTTTGGAAATTTATTTTTTAATAAGTTTCCCTAAAATAAATGCATAGTTTCATATACGCACGCGATCTCGATAAATACACAGATACACTAAATAAAGTATTGTTTCAATTTTTAAAACATGAACAAAACAGCAGCATTACTTCATTATTATGAAAATGAAATAATTACGCATTAATTTCAACGGTACAGTGAAATATAAAACATGTATTTGTAATTCAGTTTCTTAGATAAATCTTTAAAAAAAATGAACGTACTTCCATGTTCTTTTCATTGAAATTAACTAAAAGGTATGCCCTTACGTATAACTAAAACACAGGCCCATTGTATGTTATCATTCATTGTGGCCTTTTGGAATCAGGGAGTAAACGGAGATAATTAGTTCAGCCCCTTCTCCCTTCCTTTGAGCAACGCTGGTATCCCTTTGCCTAATAAGTTTCCATTGTAGAATCTCTGAGCTGGGATAATCAGTGATAGGAACTTATAACTCCCCTCTTCAATATTGTGCTAATGTTAACAAGCGCTCAGTCTAAATTAACAAGTAGGCAATATTAAATCCCACATTGAAATGACTTAAACACTCAAATAGAACTTAGTAAAAAGGTATAACATTAAAGTATTGTAAGTATTGTTTAAAATTAATAAAATAGTTTACTTCGGTTAATTTTCCTATAAATCAGTATAGATACATAATGCATAGTTAAATGCTATGATATTGGGAAATTGTTACAAAGAAGAGTTTTACTGAATTTAATTATCCAAAGGAACATATGTCATTAGCTTTAAATATCACTTATACAAAGCATAAATCCAAACGTTATAAAATACAACTATAGATTAATTGTGAATTACAAATTAAATAATTGTTAAAGTTGCTTCTAAATTATATCTTGAAATACTAAATATTTTCTTAAAATACTAAATATTTTCTTAAAATACAAAATATTTTATTCAATAGCTGGTAATTAATGATTTAAAAATTTTTTATGGTTTTAACTACTGATACAAATATAACGTGTATTTTCATATAAAAGCCGAGGTCTTTGGAGCTTTTTTAAAGTTTAATTAAGGGGGTCGGCTTATATATATACGTATATACAAAAACAAATCATCTAAAGACGAAAAAAAAGCTTTTTTTCCTAGTATTTTTCACATTAACCTTATGTAAGTTATGTTAATCTTGCAACTATTTGGAGTTTGGGAATAAAACTTTTACCATAAAAGAAAAGGAAGTAACACAAGTTCTTAACAAAATTGGTGTCTGAATCCAAGCTTTCGAATAATTTGTAAAATTCGCATTTACTCATTGGGATGTCTGAATGGTTATGATCATCATGCAGCGAGTGTTTCTTCCAAGGCTTGAAACGTATGTTGATAAACGTATGTAGACAAATATCTCTTCCCGCTCATTTACCTAATAAAAAATAAGTACAGTAAGTACGGATTGCACAGAAAGTGTAAGGGATAACAAATGAATGAAATAATAATGTGTGCCCTTTTCAGAGTGAGTCACCATAAATAAAACAAGTTTTGTTGGTATAAGTCGTTTTATTTTATAACAATTTGATTGGAAAATATTCCTACATTTTTACCCTCATGGTGACATGTTTCAAAATTACAGTGAAATGACATTTTTTTTCCAATTCGGCGTGTACACTAGCATTACATTTTAGCTAAATTTTCGCTGAAAAAACTCTTTCTCGGCTTAATACATGGGTCAGCTTATATTCGGGAAATATGTAATTGATCTCACTTGCTATTATTGATGAATTATCATTCATTTTAGCGTGATATTGAAAATCTGAAACGGATTTCGTAGAACATTAAGATTAAGGTGTAAGTATATTGCATAGTTTTTAATATTTTTTTCCTTAAAAGCTCTTGACGAATATTCAATAATCAGTAAATAATTTTAGGTTATTTATATTTTTAATAAAAAATGTTGAAAGCAATCGTGATGGAAACAAATATTTTCACTGCGTTCTTGTACAATATTTTTCAAATTTTTGTTTACTATTTACTCAAGTGTAACTAAATATGTGAGTCGAGGAGAATTTAACAATTTTTTTTAAAAAAAAATTATAGCTAAGCAACAAATGAATGCGAATAATAAAGTCTACAAAACTCTTAGAAGTATGTGTATCTAGCAAAACAAAATACTCGTCAAGATTTATTTTTTTCTAAGTTAATGCAAGAGCATGCGTTCATATGATTAAATTTGTATTTCATTAATTCTGAATTAATATTCATATGTACATCAAATAACCATTTTTAAACAACTCCTTAACGATCGATCATTATTAAATTTTTATATTCGTATTGGTAATTTATAAAATTTTACACCCAATTACATAACATAAGGCCTTTTGAAAAGTCATTTTACTAGAATATAGTTGATAAAGTTAATGAAAAATGGAAACAGAGTAGGTTATATATCTTTAGCTTTTATTTTTATAAAGATAGAATATAAGAGTACATAAATTAATACATTCATCAAATCATCAAAAAATTAAAAGACCGAAAAGTTTTTGTTATTAAAATGTATATAAATGTGCAAAATTATGATTTTACTTTTAATGACTAGAAACATTTAATTTAAAGTGAACATCGAAATTTATCAACATGAGGTATTTAAAATAATTACCAAAATTTAGAAATAATTTATTTGAAATGCATGAAATCTAGATTTAAATGTAGATTAAAAATCCATTTTATCAAAATAGTTTTAATTGAATTATCTTGAAACTTTTTATATACTTACGTAAATACGAAGTTTTTAACCATTACATGTTCAGATAAAAATAAATCAACTGAATCTCTTAGATTTTCTCTCTACACTTAGTGAAAGACACATTAAAAATGTCTCTATCTTTTAAATTATTTTAATCTTTACTTTTCTAAAAAAGTTCTAATAGAAATACAAGCTTACTTATAATCACTGCCTTAATTAAAGATGAATATTTTATTTAATTTTATCAAGAACTATTTTAAGCAGAACTTTTTCAATATTGTTACATTTTTAAAATAATTCTAAAAGTGCTTACCAAATGTTAAATAATACAGCTTTAAATATAACTACGCGTGTCGGAATGCTTCGGATTAAAAAAAGTGATTCAATCAATTAATAACACTCACTAAACTTGCCATCCAGTTACAATGGAACAAATACATTTGAAACGCTTTTTAAATAAAATATATTTGCTATTAATCTAACTGATTTTAAAATAAATATTTGTTTTTGAGAAATGTAAATATATTCATCTATTATACGTGTAATGAGTGCGTATTAATGCTTTACTGCTTGCTTTTTTTATATGTTTAATATTATCAACAGAAGTACATTGGTGATAGGTCTTATTTAGAATTTTTTTACCCATGTTGGTTTTACAAGAAAGACATTTGAACAAATTTCGCATTCATAAAATGTAATGTTCAACATTAGTTTTTTTTTTATGAATTTAGAATTTGAATGTTTCCATCTAAAAAGGTTACATTTTAAGCGTATCTAGACTTCTTCAGTTCGTTGAGTTTCTATATAAAGAGTGTTGGCGAATTCGACCGACAATTTCAGGGGAGGGGGATAATACGCAGCATGGGGACGAAAAATTACCAAAAACCATTTTTAGTCGGGGCAGTTTACAAAAACTCTTACGTGGCTGTGATGTGAAGTAGAATGAAAGGTGCAATAAGTGGTAATAAATACATTTATTAGACATTAAGCATGCATACAAAACGAACAATACATTACAGCTTGACATTAGAAAAACAATGATAAGTGAATTATGAATTATGGCCTCGTAGGTCATAGCTCAGCCTAAGTGGCGTAATGGAGAACACTTGGGCACCCCTGCAAAAGTAAGTTTTGGGTCCCCAAGTTGGATTTTACTAAGAGTAGGTATATGGTGGCAGTCATGCTTTGGGTCCCCTAGAATCCAGGGGCCCCCACAGTGCGGGGGTTGCGGGGATGTACGTTACGCCACTACTCAGCCCCCAACAACGTACAAAAGAGTGTTGGACACGTTCAAACAAATCCAGTGTGTTGACGTGACGACGATGCATGTCATGAGATCCTACTCTGTAGCAACCGGCAGCTCATACATAAGCGATTCCAGATGGCCCCAGAAGAAAAAAAAGGGATTGAAGTCCGAGGTGTGTGCAGTCTAAGCAACAGTTCCGCTGCGTCCAATCCACATCCCGGGATTATCAGCATGGTGGTGGTTACGCACCACAATCGAAAAATGTGCTAGTGCACCATCGGGTATGATCCACACCTTTTGGTGCGCAGTGGTCAGTACTATCTGTGGGAAGACTTGCTGTTGGAATTCAAGGTATTTTCAGGCATTGGGCAGCATGTACTACCACTCATCTCGTCTGGCTCATCGTTCTCCCGACGTTTACTAATATCGCTATTTTTACCAACTAATCGTGGTTTGAGGCACCATGCTCTATGGTGATTTGCCGACCCCATGCTGCCTACTATTCTCCCTCTGAATGTGTCGGTTGAATTCGGCAAAACCCTATGAAAACATGTGATGAATCCCCAACCCTTCAAGTGTCAGTTAGGGTTAAACCTATCAGAATAACTAAACCCGCCTCCCGCATAAGGACTTTGACTCCGGCGAACTTATGAACCACGTGAACGAAAAACACACTGGCTCCTGATTGATGTTGAAAATAGGACTCGCTTTGTCATGGCTTGGAGTGCAGACTGTTTTGCTGAATATTGAAATAAAATATAATATGATATACGTTTCTGCTGTTAATCTAAGAATTACTCCAATACATGATATGCATTCAGTATGAATAAAATAATTTAGTGAATTTATTTTTATTCATATAATATAAGTTTTAAAAAAGTGTGAAAATGATCCCAAAATATTAAAATAAAATAAAGTTAATATTAATTTCAGGATCTATTTTTTATTCACTTCCCATATATTAGCACAAATGTATTAAAAACTTTCGAATATTTAAAAATATTTTTTTCATTGTTTAGCTCATTTCTGTAGGTCACTTGCATTTCTATAGAGTTGAATAAAATTTTAATTGAATATTTTATTTTCAGTTAAAATACTTTTGTATTCAATGATTATGAAAGAACTGCACAAAAATTACGTAAAAATATAATTTTCATATATAAAAAATTAAGTTAAAAATCCTTTGAAATAATAATTTTTTTTTAAAATTTACTGAATAGATTTTTATTGGCTGGAATGAAGAAATCTTAAAATGCAAACACCAGATGATAGTTAGAAAATTTTTCAGTTTATTCATTAGAAATCTCATTTTTCCATAGCGTTTATCCATATATTCATATATGTATAATAATACTTCCTATAATGAATTACTTATTATTTTTTGTAAGTATAACTTAGAAGCAACATTGTCCTACATTGAAGACTTTTGTGATATAGAATTAGATATAAAAGGAAATCTATATAAAAATGAACTAATTCAAAAATAAGTATTGGAGAATTTTTATCCTCTTGTTAGAAGCTCTCAACTCGCGCTTTTAACTTAGTGTTTTAAAAAGGAGAATATTCTAAATTCAATGGATCATTGAAAATGATATTTTCTTAAAAATTAGTTTTATTGACTTTGTACTTTATAAATTTTAGAACACTTTATTATTAAACTGTGTCAAACAATTTTACAGAAAAAGTTCAGCTTTTTAATAACTGAGTTTTTAGCTACGATTAACTGAAAAAAAGGAATAGGATATACTAAAAGCTTTCATATGTATATTATAAATTCGTATTTGTAATATCCATGAATTTTTTTCGTTATGTTAGAAGGAGAAACAAATATTAATTTTTACTGAAAAGATAGGACATTTTCATTTTTTTTTAAACTTTCTCATCGCAGTTTCTTTATTGTAAAACGTACACAATTGTGAATAGATATGATATGTAATAAAATGTGTTCTGTTTTACAAAAACTTTAAACCAGTGTTTCTCAACCTTTTTTTACTTTGGCTCAAATAAGCCTTTGAAAAATTCTTATGACCTTTTATACATAAACATATATAAGTATATATGTACGCACGTATTTTAAAGTTCAAAGTTTTAGGAAATAATTAGAAAATTATTATTATTACAGTAAGTATGTTTTCAAATTTTACAATGGAAAACCTAAATTAAAAAAAAAAATTATTGTGATCCTTGCGTTAGTTTTTTGTTCCAAAGTGATTTTATGTCGGGTTCCAATTCAATTAACTTTAGTCTAAATTTTCCCTTCTTTGTTATATTCAGCCTATTCCTTCATTTTAGCATGGCAATAAATCCACATTCAAATAAATATGAAGATGAAAATGATATCAATAGTTCTCGTACACATTTGGTTGCATTGGGGTATTTGAATTCGGTTTCTTCACAAAGACATGCTATTACTTTTACATTAAGTAATGGTTAAATTGACGTATCGTCTTGAATTTCTTCAAATTCTTGATAATGTAAGCATGAAATATCAGAAAGATCTGCTAACATTATCTGCGTTATCAAAGTTTTGAAATCAATTATTTTTAAATCAGAAAATCTTTCTTTTCAATCAGTTGACAGCAGTTTTAGATGATCGACATTTATACCGTTGTCAGTTACTTCACATTTTTGGAGCCAATAAAACCTTTCAAGGTTTTTGTTTCAAATATATTTTTGACATAACTTAATATGAGTAATAAAACCAAATATCTTCGCTTTTGCATTGATAAGATTATTTATTCCATGAAGTTGTTTATTTAATATACTTAATTTTTCAGATATCAGCTAAATAACTTAGAAATGTTTTACCATCGACCGTTGATAACTTTATTATTTCAGATTTTTCGTTTAAAAAATCGCTAAAAGTGTAAAATAGTTCCATAAACCGTTTTAAGCAGTTCCCTTTCAAGAGGCATCTTACTTTAGTGGAAAGTATAAGTCTAACACATGATATTCATTTTTTTCTTCACAAAATAACTTCCATAGAAATTCACATTAGACATTAGCTTTAAAAGCGTTGATACAATTTATAACTAAATTAAGTATTTCGTTTAGAACGGGTGAAATGTTTTTAGTTACTAGGATTTCCCTGTGGATGACACAATACACAAGAAGCATATTTGAGTTCCAATCTTTCTTCAATTTTAAGCAACCATTTTTATTTTCCATCATAATGGGAGCATCATCTGCAGCACAAGGTGTTATATGTTTCATTGGTATGTTATTGGCATCTAAGTACGTGTTCAGTTTATTATAAATATCTTTGGAGGTAGTGGGGGGGGTACTTTCTAATGATTACTTTTTAATGATTTACTTTTTAATGATTTCTTCTGAAATATATCAACATATTTTACGTAAGTTATATGTAAGGTCTCACTGTCTCTCAATGCTGATCCATCCAATTGTAAGGAAAACTTTCTTGATTTCAGCTTTTCAACAAGATGCATCTCAATACTCTCACTGATTTCGTCTATTCTTCTGCTAACAGTGTTGTTACGTAGTGGCACAGGTTTGACGTATTTGTCATCTTTTCCTAGAACCATTTTAAGAAATACTGATATTGATGGTTTGATTAAATTATTACTATAGTATAACTTTCTTCCATATTTAGCTATGAGTTGTGAAATATGAGAGCTAGTCTCCAAGAATGTGATTTGCAGTTGTGTTATTAACATTAAATAGAGATTTTAACGTTAATTTTTTTTCAAAATTTTTTTTTAAAGTTGGAAATAATTCAAATCTGAATTAAAATGGGCTTTACGTTTTGTCTTTAAATGCTTCAAGACAACATTGAGTCGTTGGTCAAGTATTGTTGGCATAAGAAACAAAAAGTTTTTATCGTAAAAATCGGGTATGAATTTAAATTTATAAATATTCCTCCGAATACTGACACACTGCCATCGTACTTGCCTACTCATTTTACTATGGATTTAAAGAAAATTAAAAATTAAGATTAACAGTGAAATACCAAATAAAAAAAAAGAATATAGTTCAAATGTTTCTAGAAAATTATGCTTCTAAAAATTAAATTAATAAAAATTATCAACTGAATTTACTTACCATTCATATGTCACTAATTTTTATTCAACTTATATAATTCTTAAACATTGGGACTCTTATAACAACAGTACAGACGTTAATTTTGAATAAACGCCAACGATTAATAATGAACGATACTGCAAAACACTGTGGAAACTTCGATCCTAGAATTCATTATTTCGTTCCATTCAAAACAAATAGTACGATTGTGTTTGGAAGGAATATTTAATCATTATATGGACAGATATTTTATAATGTATATTTTATTTCAATTTGTCTCTTATTTCACAAGGAAGTAGAGAAATATATTTTTTATTGTTAGCTGTATTACTAATAAATACATCATTTATGCTTTAAATGAGTCATTTTTTAAATTGCTCCCTTGAGAAGCGTTGAGAAACACTGCTCTAAACATTTATTAATTCCCTTCATTTTAATTTCACAAATAGTACAACAGTAAAAAAAATAATTTTCAAACATGCAATACATACTTTAGAAGTAATTTTTTTATTTTATTTCATAGAAAACAAAGTAAGCTTTAATATATTTTCTAATTAATCTACCCTAAATTCTTAAAGAAATTAGAAAAATTCTCAAACAAACTTTTTTCAAAGACTACTATCCTGTAAGAAGAAGGTAACTCAAAAAATAGCGATAATACTGTTAAGAATAAGCTGAAACAGTTATATACCAGCAAGTGTCAAGTTTAGAAAAAATACCGTACTTCAAAGTTATCAAAAAACCAGTGCTGGTGCTTACCGAAATCATAAAAAAGTGGATAGCTGTCTCTCTAAAGGTACTCATTTTGGTGATTGATGATTTCTTCTTGGGTAAATCGCCAATCTTCTATCCACGATATATTTTATCAAAAAAGAAAGGTAGTCATTCTGATTTAATACACAGACTAAAACTTTCAAACAAAGAAAGCAATCTAACAGTTTTAAGGTATTGAACAATAGATTCTATATAGATTTCCATTTTTTTAATCAAATGATTTGTTTTTTACTTTTCCCTTTAAGGGGGATTATCTCAGTGCGCAATGAAATTCGAATTACGTGCATAGAAAATATTTATGTGAGCTAAGCAGAGTTATTATTAAATAAAATATAATTAATTCACTTGCACTTTAAAATTACGATAAGGAGCATATATTTAAAAGTAGTCATATTTACTTATGAGATCGGTGAAAATTTAATTAAATTAAAAACGTTTTACATTTTAGTATTTCTTTTATTTCAGTATAAAATGAGGTTAGCTTAAGCAAATGGTGCATCTCTGAGAAACGCAATCAATAAATTCTTCAAGATTTTAAGAGCTTTTTTAAGTTTTGAGTAACATATTTCAATATGACATTTGATTTCCTATATCAAGCGAGAATAACATGATTATTTTTTTTTATCTAAAGCAGTTATAGAAAAAAAAATGCAGACAGAAATTTCCATCATTTTTATATATAAATGCAGAAATAAATAATTTGTAAGGGTTTTTTTTTCCATATTTCAACATTTTTTGCAAAAAACGTAGGATTTATTATCTTTCTTATGTATTTCATAATCTTAGTGTTGTTTTTTTTTACTTTCTTATCCACATGTTCTACAATTTTTTTATTAAAATGAAGAAATTGTTATATGTCTTACAAACTTTGAGGCGCGCCAAGCTATGGGGGGCGTGATAATCCTACGTAATGGGCAAAGACATATCGAAAATAAAAGACTACTTAATTACATTATAAATATTCTGGAAATAAACAAAACAAGATACATTCTGACACATTTACAGTGATATGATATAAATGTATCAGAATTGCACAATGCATTTTATAATTAATTTATTAATACTAAGTTAAGAACAAGTTTAATAAGTACTAGGGACTTCCATAGGCTTGTCAAATACACAATTATATACAAAATTTAATACTTATTTTGATAATTTGTAAGGTTAATAATTAAAGTCGCGTTGCACCTCTAGCGGCAAAGTATATTATTATTGTTCTCCATACATTATTATTGTTAAGAGGGGGTGTGATGAAAATTGTTTCGCAAATATTGAAAGTTTGAGAAACACTACTGGCTGATAAGTTATTTCAGTTATTTTATGTATCAAAAAAATTTTAAAAATTTTAACTACTATTTAAAAAAAGATTCATATAAAGTTCAATAATTTAACTTCAGTAAATAAACAATATTTCCCAATTCATATTTCCTTTCTTTCAGGAATTTAAATTGCGTTTCTTGAAATAATTATATAATTTTTCTCTTTGAGCTGAATAACTGACGTTCATATACGACTCAAAAATAGGTCGATTATGGTGCTTCAGAGGTCCCTTAACCGATATAAGTGCGCTAAAAAAACATCTTTCTTCAAACCAATGTAACTTAACAATAAGACAAAACAATAATTTGAAATTTTTACTACATGATAATCATATATATTTACATTACTTCTCAGATTTTCAGAGGATTTGAGAAGAAGTTTAAAAAGTTATAAAGAAATATAAATAGGTCAATTTTTCAAAAGCGTGAAAATAATAATTTAACATTAAATTTAACATCGTGCACCTTTTATTGAAAGTGATCCCATTTTAACTTCAAACAGCTCTCATTAATAACTAAGTCTCTTTGACGACTCATTTAGTGACGTAAGCCGCTACTTTCATGAGAATTTCCATTTTTGCCTTCCTTCAAGAAAGCTGGAGATTTGCTCAAATTCGGATACCGTATGGGAACACCTTTTTGATGAATATTGATCATAATTTACAGTAAAATGAATTTAAATTCCCACCACTGGAAGGGCAATCTTTATGTTCTGGGAAGTCCGGCACATTCTCTTTCAAATACTTCATCATCACCTTCACCTCTTAAGCAGAACAGATTCCTATTGAAAATTCGAGTCTTTTCCGATTAACAATCTTACATTCAGGGGCTTCACTATTGCTCTAAGACATTGTCTTGCGATAACCTTTACCAAGGTTTTCACTCGTTTCTCTCAAAAATTAATCCATGTGATACATTCATATCTGGTTAACTACAAAACCATTAAGAAAGCTGGATGATTAGCTCTCTGCGGACATTTTTCCTTTTCTTTAACTTCTTGTGCAATCCTTGTACATATACAGTCATTCTGATTGTTGAAAGACTTTTCAACGTCATAAATTTTCTCATCGGTAAGCAGAATTCATCCGTGGCCATTATGAGCATGCTTCCGTAACAGTGCTTTTACTTAAGGTAAATCTGGCACTTTAATTCTTTTGGAAGAGAATGGCACGTTCTTTTTCGATAACCTCTTAATCTAAGATCTTAATTCACTACGTGAAACATTGTTCTTTTTTGACAAGCTCCTTTGTCTAATAAAAATAATCTTCTTTTGACAAGGATTTCGGTGAATTCTGTCTCTGACTCCGTTGATAAGAGCTGTTGCTCTTGTTCTAGTACAGTCAGGAACACAAATCTCTTAATTACTTGATAAATGAATAAACTCTTTTGATGTCTAAATGCTTAAGAAACTGAAAAATCTCCAAAAGGTTAATCTTTTTTTTTGATGCAGATAAATATATGCTGCTTTCTTCTGTTCGATGTGTTTAAGCTCTGACATTTATAAGAATATACGTGAAAGACCAACTGTCCCGACGAAATTTAAAATGGTCTACTGCGTTTGCGTTGCAGCAGATGAGCTTAATTGTTAGTGTCAGAACTTAAAGAACAACTAGGTTTTCCATTAACACCAATTAAAATAAAATTAATACTTATTTTCTGCGCAAAGTCTATATTACTATAATATTTCCGGTATTTTGCGATTTACATTGAAATGCTTACTTAAGCATATCTACTCTTATAATTAAATGTTAGGATTCCACATTAAGAATACGTTTCGTACACGATGAATCGACGTATTATATGTATATTATGTATGCTTGAGTACATATATAAACGATCTAACAATTTAAATTTCAATTCTAATATATATTTTTCTGTGCATTTTCATATTTCAATTACAAGTACTAAATTTTTTACTAAATGCCAGTCTTATTTCATTCCTCGCGTTAAATGCATTAAACGCAATATTTTTATTTATTTTCTATTACCAGAATAAATAATTACTTAATAGCTTAAATACGCATTTTTCAGTGATTAGGTGACACTACGCTTTTCCCTAAAACCACCAACGCAATTCCTAAAAATAACTACCATTCACTTTCAGTTAATTGCAAAACTTAACATCACTATTATTTTTCTCGTTGCATTTCCTTAGCAAAGAGTACGTGAGAATTCTTCTGGCCCTTCTCTAAATCTATATTTAGAAAAGAGGCACATAAACAACTATCTCTTCTGTTTAAGGGGGTAGATTCACGAAACAGGATCTGTATCTCAGTAATGTTAAAAATAGGTATTTTTAAGGAACATTTATAAACATTCTCTTGAATAAACATTTCCAATTTTTTTACTGTGTGAATATTCTTTGGACCATAATACATACTTTAATCTGAGCTTTTACGGATAGGATGTCTAGTTATTTTTTAAAAATTTATTTTTTGCACATATCTGGGTTTTTTTTTCCAAAAACAGTGGAATTTCATTATGTTTAATGCTATAAATTAAGTCAGAATACTTTTTTAAAAAATTCCCTTGATTAAAGTATGTATTAGAGTGTAATTATTAACTATGCAAAGTTATAAGCTGTTAAATGTAGTAGTTTAGGAAAAAATGTTCCTTATATAGTAAAAATGTTAATTTTGAGAAAAATGGATTTTAGTAAAAAACTTACTTGTAATTAATGCATACCAGCTTCATAGCTTGGGTTTTTTCTTTCTTATGCTAAAGTATCCTCTAATATTCATTTCTTATGCCTTTTTTTCACCCTTGCTTCTTAAAATTTTATAAAATGTCATAATTTGCTTTTAGTAGTCTCTTCCAATCAGCTGTTTCCATTGCTCGAGCTGTATAAAAACCTGAAAATATACCCAATGTTGCAAGAACGTGACATTTAGTGATATTACCTTGATTGTAGGAGGCAAAAGCTTCCAGTATTCCAGTTTTTAATGTGCCCAATTGCACAAAAAGGTTTTTCGGTATCCGTGACCATATTATGCAATTTACACTTTCGTTACAGTTTTGTGTCTTACCATGTAAGCATTTGGCAAGGAGGTTAGGAGTTGATAATTCCCTGTACACATTTTTGATACAATTGAGTACTTCTAATGGCAAGGTGTTCTTGTGTTTATATACTTCTCCTGTTGTAATTGTTCGGTTATATTCACTCCAGATATCTTCGTTTGTTGGGCACAGACCATGTTGTGGATATGCATCTGTCGATGCTTAGTGAAAATATGTAGCCCAAATGGCTCGCTTCATTGAATTAATACTATCGGTTTTGTTTCTGATATCCAATCCATAATAACGCTATAATTTATCAATTTCAGCGTCTGTAAGTCTACCGTGATCACCCAATGTTTTTTTGTCACTTAATTTCTTACCTTTCATTTTTAGTTTTAAGGCTCGTAGTCGAGTCTCCAACCGTTTCCCGATATAGTCAACATATTCCAGTTTTTCGGTACATATATCTCCATACGGCTGCATCTCGTTAACTGCTTTATAAGCTCTAGAGTCACCATCCCCCCAAAATTTGGTATATCGCAGACCATGCAAACTTTCAGAGCGTTGGAAGATTTCGATGGCTCCTGAAACTTCCATACTTCCACTATTTCCAAAATGATTAGCCTCACAGTTCTCATTATGCATTTTTTTGGGGCACTTACAAAATCTTGATAAAATTGAAGCATCAAGTACTTTGCCTGTATAAACACTTGTTGGAATGACAGCACCATTCAAAAACGTATGCCCATGCTTTTGCCAAGTACCATCAATAGCAACTGGTATATCAGAATGTCCGCTTACATCTTTGGTTTCTTTAGATGCAGTTTTCATACTCACCGTAGCCACAGTCTCTACAGCTGTATCTAATCCTGATTCATTTTTATTATATCTTTACGATGGAGTTGGTAAATTCATAACTCCAAACAAAACTTTAGCAAAAGACTTACCTTTTACCAATACATCTCATTGCATATGAAAGCCTGGGGTGGGGGTGGGCCCGGCCCTGACTTCATAATACTTAGACTCTGTTCCATTACATGAAACCATATACATCAGTATTTAGAAATGGTTGGCTGAATCCACAAGTTTCGCAAGAAACAGAAAATTCTGTGGCCAAGCCTTGAACTTTTCTTAAAAATTTAATTGAAATGCTATCATTTTTGCATTCTTTACATACAACAGATATTTTTATAGCTTCAGACAATAAAGTCTTATTTATAATTTCATTTATATTTCCATTTTTCCCAAGAAAATTGCTGTAATCCATACAGGATTTCAGCTTCTTGGCTGAAGCAGAAACATTCAAATTGTTAATGGATTAACTTACCTCCGGCTGTGAATGCAAACAAACCGTTTTTCTTTTCTTAAAAATTCTTTTTTTAAAACGTGGCATTGTGAGAAAAAATTGTTTAAAAAGCAAAAATTACCAGGAAATATATGACAAATTTTAAATTATTTGTAAATGTAGCCAGAAGAAAAGCTACTTAAATACTTTCAAAATTCAATGCAAACAACACGTTTCAAATAGTAAACAAGCATTTGCTTCACTTCATTTCTTCTACTAGACGTTGCTGTTCAAAGTATTTTAAATAATAATGAAAAAAAAATAGTGAAATTGGGGGCTTACTATGCAGAAAAAAAGTTTGTTTACATATGAGTGGGTGTGGCAGAAAATACTTAAACTGCACATAGAATGATAATTTTCGCACCATTAGAAGCGTAAAAGTTCATATTTTATAAAAATGGGAAAAGTGAAAAATGAGTTTTTGGGTCGAAATTCTGAATCTACCCCCTTAGATACGTTGATAAATTCAATTTTTTACTGAGATTTTATATATATATTAAATTCTTTTATCCATATATAACAGTATGTTTTAATATTTTACTTCTTTTTGTTCAAGTCAATCAGCACATTTCTTAAATAAAATGTTCTCTATTGAGAACTCTAACTAAAATCAAAACCAACTCCTTACCTAAAATATTACGGAAAAGAATTAGAATTTATATTAAACGTCTAAATATAAAGGGTGTAATATGAAAGATAATTATTTGTATAGTAAAATATGATCTTACATAAATATCCCACACACATTTTTTTTTCAAATGTCATTTTTTTAATGCCGTGTGATTTGTCTTCTGATTCCAGTATCATTTTAGGAAGTTGTTCAATACAGTATAAACAGAAAGAATATGTTACTGAGTTAATAATAGTTAACGATAAATTGAAATGCAATATACTACACCTTATTTATATGTTATCATCGCATTAAAATTTTCAAATAGTATTTTACAATTAAAATATTTCTATCATTAATATGTCATAAATTTATTTCTAAAACATTAAAAAAATATTGATATTTCTTACGTATTGCTTTCATCTATGCTTATAGATTTTTAAAGATTCGACAATAAAGATAACATAACGCATTGATACACTGCCTTACAATCATCAATGAAAACATGTAAACACTCTTTTGAGATCATCCAATAAAACTTATGTTACTTGGATTCAATTTAAACCATTTTGCTTCTCTAAACTGTTGCAGAAGAGTTATTTGACATATAGATAATATTAAAAGTAAATCTTTGGTATTTAATAATAAATATTTTTAATTTGATTATTTAATTACATATATATATATATATATACGTATTATATGAATACCATTTGGGAATGAGTAACAAGCTCGATGCATCCATGAGAATGGAAAAATTATTTTAGAAAAATCATAATAAGTGCAATTTAAAAAAAAAAATATTTTAACATTATATATAATATTTAATAAAGGTTTTGATGAAATTAATTGTGATAATTTTAAATAAACGTATATTTAAAGGTATTATTTGGATTAGGTAAGGCAAAAGGGATTTTTGTAGGAATATGAAATTAGATGTATGTGTAACATTGATATTAAATATGCTTCCTAATGTGTTAAGAATACATTCAATTTCTTTTGAGTTACCAGAGAGCCACAAATTATATAAAAATCAGACTACAGCAATTAAAAAAAATTTTTTCGTAATTAATTTTTTATTGGTGATTCGATTTTTTCTATAAAATTAAGGGGAAAAAATCTAATACGCATACTTATTAAAAAATAAAACAAAAATTTGGTTACGACTATATACCTGTGTAGTACTCCAAGGTCAGGACTATAAGGTCATCTTGCGTAGTTCTAAGTACAAAGAAGAAATAGTATGAAGAGATTCCACAATAAAGAAAATAATCAACTATTGATTTTATTTATCTAGTATGTAGCATGTAAAGAAATATAAATATGAAAGCTATTTTTTAATGTTCAGTAAATCAAAAGTAAAATGTATATTTTGTGGTCCTTTGGACTACCCATAAATAAGTTTAAAATATTAAATTTTTTTCTCTCTTAATACTACAATTAATGCGATATTTTTAAAATAGCATTCCTACTATGAGGAATTAAGAATAAGTGAAAAACGTTATCAAATATTTTAATAAAATAATTCTAATCATTCAGAATGGAAATAACTTTGAGAAAAATACTTGAACTAAAGATTCAAAAACAATAATAATACTATTAAATTACATTTAATACAACGTCAAAAATTTTTAGGACTCATATTTTCTCTAATATTGTTATTTGGATGTAAAAAATATTTTTTTTCTATAACAAACACAGATCCGTTCAAAATTATGCTAGCTCAAAACATTACATTATAATGGACTGAAATTTTTTCGCGTTAAGAGGACATAGTACGATTCAATTGACAAAAACCGGTCAAAAAATCAAATCTAATTTTTTTATCCTAAATTATTCTTTATATATTTTCCTATAACCTCACAAAATTTGAAAGCTCTAAACTTAAAACACGCAGAATTTTGATATTTTTTACATTCGTTTTTATTCACATCCCTATGGCACAAAACAAAATTTTAAACTTACTTATCCCAGAAAGATGAAATAACTAGTTTGCCTTCATTTAAAATGCTAAGACTACTTATCTACTCTTCTTAATACTTAGAAATATCTTTCACTTTTCACTAATAGTACATGGAACAAAAAATGGTATGCATTTCTTATCAAAGCAATACTTGTTTTTTAAAAAAATAATTGAATTTTTTTTTAAGGGATTTTCAGTATGCATTCATATAAAGAAGTATTGTACTAATACCAATCATGTTATCACAAAACCCTTACCAACTTTTGTTATAAAACGTACTTGTAAATCAAATTTAATATATGTACGTCAATTTTGGAAGATGATTAGCATTTTAAAATCGATTCATAAGTTTCAAGTTTTTCCTTAAAAAATTAAATGGTTTAGCTTTCTTATGAAATTTTGAGCATAAAATCAGTCTTACATCATAATACATATGAGAAGCAACCGAAAAAATTATTAAAGTTACTAAATTAAATAATTTTGTGTAAATCACGTACCATGTCCCTTTAAATGATCTATTTGAGCAAAAGTCAGACTAGGTAGGCATTTTCTTTTTGTTTCAAAAATAAGCATTAAAAAACCCTTATTCAGTAACGAAAAAACCGAAGTGATAATTTATCTTTGTTTTATAAATATTTTACATTTTTCATTACTTATAACGTAAATAAAATGCTGTCGATTTGCACACGTACGCATGCACATGCACACACATACACACAAACAAACATACATACATATATATATATATATGTTTGAAAAATATGATAGTAATCAAGCAGCGTTAATAAAACATAAGAAAAATAAATGTCACACAAATAAAAGATACATTTTTATAGTTGCAACAGCCAGCAAATAAATCACGAAAACTCCATTTAAAATTCCCCAAACCTATCAAATACATCCTATTCCATATAAACACAATTTGTGTTTATAAAAACCTGCAAATGCTGCAGTGCAATGCATTTAAACCGAATGGTCCATGTAGATTAATGAATCCAAGTATTTTTACTCAATCCATTCATCATAGTTTCTGTTACTTTTTTTATTTCGCAGAAATGTATATTTTGGAAACGTCATTAATATTACACTCCGCTTCATTCGGGAGAACGAGGAACTGAAAAACTTCATTTCTTACGAGAAGTAGAAGGTGATGATTTTGATTAAAGGTTTTAAAGAGAAAGATTGAGAAAGATTCTAATTTGTGGGAGGATGAGTGTCAGGGAGAAGAATAATGTCGGAGAAAAGAAATATCGGGGTTTTTTCAGCTGCAAAAATGAGATATTAACGCATAAATTTAAATTTGCGTTTCATGCGAGTACGACAGGTATCATTTGCCTCGTCTTAGAGTAACTAGTTTTACTGAAAAATATAAATTTTCGTCTTTGTGCGAATATTTAAGGGATATTTTACGATTATTGGAGAAAAGTTATTTTGAAGAGAATAATAAACCTATGCAGCGTTCAAAATTAATTTCTTTTAAATAAACGAATTACATTATTATACATAAAAAAAAGTGTTTTGAGATGTATGAAGCTATAGAGTATTTATTTACAAAAATGTGTGTTTTAGATTTGAAAGCATTACAATTATTATTACAAAGTTATAGCGATTGGTTTTTAAACTGTTCAAATTTTCAATCGTTAATAAAATACTTTTTATTCATCCATTCATGTTCAAATACATTTTTTTAAACTTGTTGTGGATACCACTTGATGTTAATAGTTTTTTTTCAAATATTAATTAAATAATTAATTATTAATTATTTTTTAATTTTAAATATAATTTGCATTATTTCTGATGCAAATTATTCTGACAATTGATTCTGACTTATCTGCAACAGATGGTTTTCTAACGAAGTAGGAATTGACTTAATTTTTTTTTTCTTTTACATTACTTGTTACTAAGAGCATCGCTAAGAATATACCAAAAGTATTAATTCTCATAATTTATTAATTTTTGTTTTAATATCGGATGCATTTTAAGCTGTATGGAGAACATGCACATTTTTAAATAAAATATTATTCATGACCAATATTATAATTGTAAGCTACAGTCAAGAAACAATAGCACATCATCTGAAATTTCAATAATTTATCTATCTAATAAGCAAAATGAAAAGCTTTGATTATTAATTTCAAATTTCTAGGTCAAACTGCTGATCTCAAAAAAAAGACCCTTAATTACAGATTTAAGCAAAATTGTTCAAATTAAATATTTAAAATACTCAGAAGCTTATTACAAAAGTCATCGATACTTCTAAGCAAAAATAAAAAATAATAAAAAGAGGAAAACACTATCCTTAAACTAAAAATAAATTTCATATCATAATACTCTATCACAAAAAATAATTTTTCTAAAATTTCATTGTAAAGCTAAGCAATTGTGTGATTGAACAAATATATTTATTAATTGAATTCAGTAAATTGTTAATTTAATTAAATTACCTATACATACTTGGCTACACCTTTGTCTATGAGTAAGACGACATGCAAGTGTACTGCAATAAAAAATTAGAAAGGTAAATGAAAGATATTAGCAAGTTTCAGCACATATCACTCGAATTTACTCTATTTCATCACGAAATAATCATGTAAATATTTAATTTTTGAACTATAAAATATGTAGGTAAGATATTAAAATAAAGATTTGTATACTTATATAAAGAGAGTGTAATCATTTAACATTTTCATCTCATTTCCAGTTCACGTACATCCGCCATTTGTTAATTTAGTTACATTTCTTAATTCTGCTTTTTGGAAATTTTAGGTATATTTTTTCTTTAAATTTTTCTAATTGCTATTTTTTAAAGGATTTCTACATGTTACTATTTCTATTTGAAGATAATATGTTTTATCTAGACTGTCTTAATAAATAATCTATTAACGTCAGGTTTAAATACATGTGTAAATCTTAGGCTTAACTTATATTCGGTATTTTGGTTTTTGGTAATTAATTGCTTTTCTTGAACTAATATATACAAATGTTCTGCTTAATAGGGAATGTTAGGATCCTATAAAGCATGCCAACCCTATATCACAGCCCTAAGTCCGTGAAAGCTTAGAAAACATAATAATTTTGCTCTTTGATCCATTGACTTTTTCTAATTCTTTTAATAGACCTCATGTTCCAGGTTTTAGTTCTAACTTTATCTCTTGATTTATAGATTATATTTACTATTATCCCCAAAATTATTTTGTTTTATTATACATAAACATATTTATACATCTAATAAATTTACTAGAAATTTGTATGTTTAGAATTATATATGTCGGGTAATTACAAGAGTTGCATGTAAAGTAATAGCAATACTCCCTTTTATTTCGACTGCAGATCTGGCATGCACCAGATGGCACTACAATTTCTGGGCTGATAAATCAGTCCCTCGAAGACACGCTTTAAGCAGTGGCAAAAGATTTTTCGCAGTAGGAATGTAAGTAGAATTTAATTGTGGAACTACGGATAAAACACCCTATATAAATATTTTTTTACAAAGCAGGGACAACATTATGGGATATAAATTGAAACTGCAGTACGCCATAACACACAGCACCGTTCTTAGACTTGGGCAATACATGTGGTAATGTAACATTGCTAAACTGCTAATTGACACTCAGGAAAATGCAACGTCCTTTGTTTCCTGTGAATTCAGCCATCCTTGAAAACAATGCAGGGTATCATGGTGTCAGTGCCGCCACAGAAGTTCTGCAACAAAAGCAGTGAAAGCACTGATATGTCCACCATACTGACCCAATTTTCCAAATTAAAAGAACCACTATCAGAAATATATTTCGAAAACATGGAGTATGTCAGCCGTTCTATAAAGCGAATCCCATTGCAGGGCATGAATAGAAGTGCATATGCTACTAGCGTACAAAGTCTTCATGCCATATGGTAAGAATGAGAAGTGATTCTTCAGGAAATGAAAGAATTTGTACCTATGATAATAAAGACATTATACATAAATCGATTTGTTATAGCTGCTTTGCATTCAATTCTCATAATTTAGTTTTAAAATGTGTTCCATTTTGCACTCAATCAAATAAATTTTAGGACATACATCTACAAAAAAATTTAAAATTTATTAAAGATAAATTCCGATAAATGTTATGTGCCCAGCTATAGTTCTACATAAAATAAGCCAAAAGTTGAAGAACTTATATAGCATATACTTCAATTCTGAAAATAAATTAAAGTTTCTTTTTGTGTCTTCTCTAAAGTACGAAATTTATTTTCATAACTTTTTCTTAAAATATGTGTTCCATTATATGTAAGGCCTACATTTAGTTGCTGTATTCAAATAAATATTAAGACTTTAATCGTGCTCTTAAGTATTTAAAAAAATAGGAAGGGAATAATTGTTTTCATTATGTACAAAAATTCCTAATTAATTGTTTAAAATTTTGTTAAAGTTTTGATTTTTATTACATATTTTAGTTTGTTTTCTATGAATATGAGATGCATTCATCATTTTTAGTTTATTTTGCAAGCTCTCCTTTTTATCTTATATGTTATTTTATTTTCTATAATTACTTGTTTATATGTTTTCTTTTTAAAGACAATATTTCTATCTTGTTTACATTATGTTTTAGATGTGCAATAAAATTTTATTTGTATATATCTGGAGTCCCGTTTAAATATTGTCTCTTCTTATCTTTCGTTCTTTCGCGCTAAATACTACACATAGTGATGTTGATCATTGAAATATTGAAGGTATTCATTAGTAAGACATATATTTAAAATAACAATATATTTGCTCGATTGCTTGTTTACATGATAACCAATTTAGTAAGCACAGAATAAAAATAATATAAAATAAGAGTTATATCTTTAAAATGTTTTTGATTCAATAAATCAACACCAACTTCCTAATAAACTTCAAAACACACCCTTCATTGATGCGAAATTTCTCCATTCTCTGATTTCTTGAACTTCATAATATGTTAAGCGGAAGCTAACTTGAATGGTAAACTAACAGCAGCTGCAGTTGTTCATTGTATGAGTTGCACCATCGCATGTATTTCGACACCGTCTCTTAAGATCAATACTCATATCCATGTTAATCAGTGAAGATTGAAATGAGTTTCAGAAACGTCTTAATGCAAATCCCTACTGGCAAAATCATTTCTCTAGTTCAACATTTAACATTGGAATCTGAAAAGTGAATAAAATTCAGAAAATAGTTTTCTCGATGCATTTTTGAAGTCTTTGGAATGACAGCAATATAAATGTATGTGTTTACTAATAAACGTAGAATGTGTGGGTGGGTGTGAAACAATAAATATTCTACATTCTTTCTCTGTCTTTCTATTTAATAGTTATATGTGTGAGTGTTTGAGTGTAAATACACATTTTTTCTCAAATGTTCAACACTTAACATTTAAAACTATTTATTGCAAAATATGAACTATTAAAATTATAAACTTTTTTATTATATAAAATATTTTTTTATAAATTTAAAAAAAAAATGGAGAAAAAGGAATCTCGATCTTTGACTTGGGTGAGTTTTAGTTATTTTAAATATCATTAGTTTTAGTTATTTTAAATGTCATTAGTTTTAATTATTTTAAATATCATTAGTTTTAGTTAATTCTGTTAATTGTATTAGTTTTGTATAACGTTTCTTTAACAAATATTTGGTGCTTTTTAGATTAAGATATCTGACATTAGTTATTTCATATGAAAAAAATAAAAACAATATTTTTTCAAATGCATCGTTTGTATCAACAACGAAGAAGTGATTCATAACATTACTTTGCATTTCAAAAACATTTTATAAGTAACACATGTGAATCAATATTTATTACAACTAATCAAAACTTATTTTCTCTCAACGTAACTTTTAAATTTAAAAAAAAATGTTTTATGTAAGAAGTCAATGGTAATTAAATGTTTAATTTTTAACTAAATGTGGTTGTTTTTAACTGCTTCAATAAACTTATAGTTAAATGGTTATACAGTCAACCTCTATATAACAAAGTCACTAAATTCCGGAAAAAAGTTCGTTATATGGAAGATTCCTTATATAGAGGTTCATCTTTTAATATACTTTATAAACCACATAAAACAAATTTTAAATTCATAAACACTATATGTCATAAAAATAATTATTCACACCTTTTTTTTTTAAAACTAATATGTGTTTATTGTATATATCTTACCCATCAAAAAAGGAAGAAAAAAACTGCATTTAAAACAAGAAAAAAGAATGTCGAAGAATTCACTGTATTTCCAATAGTAAGATAATAAGTTTATACCAAAATTAGTGAATTTGAAGAACATTTTTTATTATTTAAAGCATAAAAGTAATATTAAACATACATTATATTATAATTAGAACACGGGGACACATGAAAACTCCATTGAGAGGGAAAGAGGTTATCGAAGATGTTTCTAGTGAACTGGGCAATGTGGGTTACATATTGCACTTCTTGGATGAAACGTCCAGAACTCTATTGGTCTCGGCGAGTTTAGACTTAATAAAACCAGTCTAAGATTTATGACCATCATAAAATGTGTAAAAGAGAGAATAACTTGAAATGTTTAGAAATACTTTAAAAATAGGGAGAACAAAAATTGAATTACAAAAGAAAAAGATTATTATGTAGAAAATGCACTTCGCTATAGAGAGGTTATTTTACGAAGAAAATCATGAAATGTTCAAGGTTCCAGGAAAAAGTTCGCTCTATAGAAAAATTCGCAATATAGAGACTCGTTATATAGAGTTTCGACTGTATATGATTTAGTATCAATAACATTTTGTCCCATAAATTAAATGTTCATTACTTGCTTCAAATGTTTTTAAATGTTGTGATTAAAGTAGTTAAAATTGTTATACATACTTGTAAAACACAAATAATATACAATCGTTCACACGTTTGGATCTTGTATATATTAGCAACGTCCCAAAAATATCTGCTTTATACATGTCTCTCTCTCTCTCTCTCAATCTATCTATCTCTCGGTTCAATAATGGTTATTACTTTTTATAACCTAAGACATTACGAAGTTTTCAAAATATCTAACAAGTCTTTTTACAAAATGATTCATCTCTCCCCCGAGTGCTAATATTATCATCCAGTCTCACGTAGAAAGCATGCATCACTATTTATAATCACTGAGGGATTTATTTATCAAACTTGATGAAACTGTACATGTAGACACTTGCTATTGTCGCTTCGATTGTTCTTTGGTTTTCAATGAAGTGAAAGGAGCGTGACTGGGATCTTGAGAGCGACGATGGGTGATTGACCTTTTGTTTATTTGGTTCATTGCTACAGAAACATTTATAAACTTACGAGCAAATACTAACTTTTAGAAACATAGAAATGTTTTGAGCTTATTAGAAATATTGAAATGACTTGGACTAATTATAAAGATTTAAATGTCTTAAACTAATTAGAAAGAGTTATAAAAAGTTTAAACTTAACCCTTTAACATTCATTGGTTTCACACAGAAACCACACATTAAACATTTTTTAAAAATTCACATTAAAACTCTTTTTTATCCCAATAAGAGTTGTTTTTGAATTTTTGTTATTTTTTCTGGCAGTAAATGCAGCACAAAGGCTATATCTGACGATTGAGATCTCCTAAATAGAAAAATAGCGATGTCTTTTTAACTTAAGTAAATTCCATTAGCTCTAAAAATATTTAAAAAAAAGAATTCTTTTAAATTATAGCACACGATCTTAATATGAATCTTTCTAGTTATTAATTACAACTTTCAATAATTTTCATAAGTAAACAGAAGAGTAGAAAAATGAAATTAAAATTTATGGTTTCACTGCGAAACCGAATTCCAGTAGGAGGCGGTATTGCAAGCCTCATGGTGCCCGTTCTAAAGCGAAAATTCTCTCAGCAGCTGACTTTCTGAAGCACTATTTCTTTATTTCATGTTTAGCAAAATATTTATTAACTTTAAAATTATAGCTAAAATTTTTTATATTTAAATATATTTATTCGCACTCTAAAATTCTTCCACTTTGTGTAGCTGCACATGCCTAAATGCTACCCTGTATGTACATAATAGGTTGAAATGTTTTCTTTTTATAGTTATGGATAGAAAATTTATATGTATTAGCAATTTTTTATTAAAAAATATAAAATAATTTTAGTACGTAATGCAAAATATATGTAATTTTATGTCCACATTTGTATTAAAGATTTTAAAAGTGCAGAAAAACTAAAAAAAAAAAAAAAAAATATGAAAAACTTTTAAAATTATTTTTTTTAAATTAATTTCTTTCAAATACAAAAGTTTTATGGTAAAGAACTGTGGCGGTGTGATATCTATATGAACTAGTACCAACATCACGCATTGACGATCGTTTGGGCGTGATTGGTTACGTACTTGCGTTCGGAACGGAAGGTACCCAGAACGAACCTTCCCTCCTTCAGAACTATACTTTTGAACTTGTTTCATGAAATTTATAAAACAAACACTTACGAAACACACACCCACCCAAGTATATATGTATATATATATTCACTCATGTCCAAAAAAAAATAGAGTAGCGCAAGTTCAGGCAAAGAAAGAATCACAGAAGCAAAACAAATGTAACTTATTTG
Organism: Trichonephila inaurata madagascariensis; assembly: GCA_019973955.1. Classification (NCBI taxonomy): domain Eukaryota; kingdom Metazoa; phylum Arthropoda; class Arachnida; order Araneae; family Nephilidae; genus Trichonephila; species Trichonephila inaurata. The sequence continues at coordinate 311,679 of BMAV01013469.1, read as the reverse complement.
TAAAGTCATTTTATTAAACAAAAGGTAAAGAGCAAAAAATATGCTAGATGTTAGATATCATTAACAAAAATTGTGATTGCTCCTATAGCAAGTAACAAAAAAAACCCCTATTTACAAAAACCAATATTACATGCTTGGTATGATGGTTAATACACAGTATTTCTCCCAGACGATACAATACAGTCGGTACAACACTTAGGTATGAGAAGTGTCAAATTATGGATCTGATCTTGGGGAATATTAAACCGCTCTCATCAAGCAATGAACTCCGAAGTTCCGGTAGACATGTAGGAGGTAGTTGACGCCCTGCAACTCGTCGGCTAAGCATGTCCCACACATGCTCTATTGGATTCAAGTCCTATGAGAATGCTGGCCAGTTCATATGGGTGATATCCTCCGATTGAAAGCATTCGCTTACGATGTTTCCAAGGTTAGGACGGGTGTTGTCATCCATAAAAACAAATTCGACGCCATTGGCACCCCGAAACAAATGTGCATGCTGTTCTTGAACGACACCCTGATAGATTTAGCCTGCTATGGTTCCAATTTGAAAATGCACATGTCTGTTCCGGAACCCAGAATAACTCCCTCCCCTCCACAAACGAGCAATCCTGCACAACCGAAACGAAGTCGTTAAATGATGTTCTTTAGGAGGTAAAGGGTACCTGACACTCTCCATAAGATAAGTCTGGCTAGAATCAATCTGCTAACTAAACCTGGACTCCTCGGAAAACATCACATCAAAACTACGGTTGCGGTGTCCACAATACATGCTCTTTACACCATGCTAACTGCAGGTGACAGTGAATTGCAGAAAGTGGAAGACATCTGACAGGTCTATGAGCGTATAGACAAATCTGTCCTAAGTGTCAGTAAATGGTTTGCCTTGTAATTGCAGTACCAGTGGCTGAAGAGAGCTAACTAGGCAGGTCTGATACTGTGCTCCGTTTGTTTCTTTTGGCAATAGCTTCCAAACACCGGTCATCATTCGGCGTTGTAACTCGGAAGCGACCTGTGTTGTACCGTTTACTCATAATGCCATCATCTTGGAATCGTTGTCAAAGCCTGAAGATGGCACTCTGGGTGATTTCAAGTTCCTCGGATAATGCAGGAAACCCTCGATTCCAAGTTCCCTCCAACTACGCACACGTTCCAGACGGCCGATAATTCAACTATGTAAAAAATCCTCCAAATGCGTCCTATGCGTCTCATAGCTATAAGGTTATTGCCCTGAAAGGCTTATAAAACCCTGGCGAGCAATTTTACTTCTTTGCTTGTATTCCTTATATATCCCCTCTTACACTCTCGTCATTGTGACGCACTATCGGTGCCATTTGGTGGCTTACTGAAATTTACATATGATTCTTGAAGATGTGTGTAGTCATTTTATGGGTGATATATTTATACATATTTTAGAGTTCGATTTCCACGTGATTCTGAATTATCCTTAATTTATGAACATGAGTGTATATACCTACATACATACATAGCGTCAAGGAGTTATTTATTGTATAACAACATTCACTGGCTATCAGCTATTTTATTTTATTAAACATTATGCACCTGATTCGATATTTTTTAATCATACATATATGATAAGTATCTTTGAATGTTTACAAACAGTTGTCTTAAATTTCTATAGATTTGTGTAATTATTAACTTGTACCGATATGCTTACCGGTTGATTCATAAATAGTGTGACCACTTTCAGAGAATCATAAATTTTTATTGAATAAAGTTATTTACATGGAATTTTCAATGTGGTATCCTCTAGCACAGTTCACGTTACATAAGCTATTAGGTTAGGCTAAAAGATTTTCTTCGACCATATTCGGGGTATTTTTCCAACTTCCACTTAGATTGCTTTTTGAAGCCCTTGAAATGCTCTTACTTTAAGTCTATTAGATTGTTTTTTTAAGTATCCCCATGAAAAATAATCCCAAAGAACACAGAAAGGGCATAATGATAGTAATTTATCAAGAGGAAGAGAATTTTTTTTTTTATATTTGAATCATTTTATAGTAGATTTTGCAGTATGATTTGGTGCATAATGTTGGTGAAAAACAAAGTTTTCTTGAGAGCAAAGACGTTTACTTTCTCTCGTGAAGTGTTTCAAAACTTTATTCTGATAGTTTTTGGCATCAGTTTTAGCCTTTGGTTCTACAAAAAAATGGTTTTGTTAAGCATTGAGAGGATATTCCTATCCGTACCGGCCAACTTGCATTTTGCAAAACAGCTGCGTCTTTTTGACGTTTTTTGCGTTAAATGTACTGTATCTTCATTTTGCCAGTTTTGAATGACAGATGAAACAGTGCTTCATTCGAAGTTATCCATGTTTTGTATCTACCTTTGCATAAAATTAAACACAGAGACCAAGAACATTTTCTTCATTTTTTTACGGTCTTAACAGACATTTGATGAATGTCTGGAAAATTTACTTTTTTAGGGCCAATTTTTTAATCTGACGATAAATTGTTGATTGCTATATCTATAGTTTCTTTGTCATAGGTTTTTGTAGCAAAGAATTTTCTACAGCTATAATTCTTGTCAACTTTTTTTTTTCATTAAGGATTTCCTTTCGTTCACATTTTTTCCCTGGAGCTTTTGATTGCGAGAGAAATTTTATTTCTTTTTGATGTTTATGTTACAACATAACAAAAAAAAACGATTTTCTTTAGAGAAAGATTCACACTGTGGGCACAACACGCCAAATATGGCGAACCTACAGTGTTAATCAACTGTGAAAAAGCCCTTCATTGGCTTGAACGTAGGGTTTTTGGCGAAAGACACCAGTTGCTTTTCTGCCCTACACGAGTGACGCGGTGTACCACTTTCTATCCCTTCTCCTTTTGGTAAAAATGTAAGTTATGTATTAATAAGGTTTTACAATTTAAACTTATTTTGTAATTAAAGCCTGACTCCGCTTTGAATATAAAAATTATGTGACTAAATTTTAAAATAAAGCGAAGAGTCACAAATTAACTTTGTTTTTGTTTCAATTGCATTGAGTGTGAGGTGGCTTAGATAGTAATACAATAAAAAATGTATTTTTTGATTTTTAAAAGTTTATTTTTTTTTACAGAATTTGAACAACCAGCCTTCAAAAGCTGTAAAATTTCGTTCCGAGTTTGAGGATCTAATTTCAGTGCTATAATTTACTCCCACTAATAAAAATGGTTAGATTAGTAATTTAAATGTTTCATTTTTAAAGTAAAACATGTAGTAAAACGATAGAAATTCATCATTAATAGTTTTATATGCTTTTAAAATTGGTCACACTAATTTTGAATGAACCGGTACTAAGAAAGGTTTAAATCTAATAAAAACTCCAAATATTTATCCATTCTTGCTTGGATTTTGCAGACTATATTATTCAAAATTGCTTGAAGAACTTCACTCAGTATGCATCTACTTTTATACAGTTTTCGTTCTTTTTTCTGAAATAGTTTTAACAGGCATTGGTCGATTATTGTGATCCTATCATAGGAGCAAATTTCTATATGTTGCATATTGCAGACACAGGCATAGTCGTTATTTACTGATTGTAGGCAATGGAAGGCAATTTGCACTGCTTCCGGACCAAGTATTTCAGGAAGTGCTGAAAGTTTTCCAAATACATTTCCGCATTAATTCAGAGGCAATCAATTCATGCTTATTCATTTTATCGTAAATCCATCATTCCATTTTTCGATTACCGTTACTCAATTTTACACAGTGAAACACTTAACGGTATTTTTTTTTTATCTGGGAAAGAGTTTGAAACTGGTTCTCTTTCTATGCTACGAGTTAAAGAAGGTCCTCAAAGAGGATTCACATGGAAAAAGGCGGTTATTATGCTTATTTGAAAAAACAATACACTTTTCATTGCTGCTAAAATTTAAAATTTGAAAAATTGGCACGTGTGTGATTATCAGCCATGAGTCACTTGTACTAGAGGTATTTTCATGCACAAATAAATTCGTAAGAAAATTATTTTTCTTCCAAACTTCACTATACCTACAATAAATAACTTAAAAGAAAATATTATTTCGTGATCATACTTTAAATTTGGATTTTGTTCCCTTTTTCACTTCTCTTTTCATTACTTGAATTAAAAACAAAAAAAGTATCCCCTCTGGTAAGATAAATAGACAAAGCACAGAGTAAATAATTGGTAAGGATCTAAATAAGCTACTTTTTCATATAACTGATTTTTACAATAAAGAAAAAAAATCTAGATTATTTTTTTAAAATATTCAAAAACTTAAAAGAAAGTCCAATGTATGCAAGCACAAAAGAAAATACTTATCCGATGAAGTCAATATGTGGGAATTAAAATGAAAACATATTTGCATACATGTTGACACTCATAGTACAACATCTCTGATCTGTGTTAGTACCTTGAAGCTATTTCTCATAAAAGAATGATAAACCCGGAAAACTGTTCTGGGAGAAGCGAGGCTAAATCCATAAAACACATTTTTATCGTACTCAATAAATAGCACCGAAACTCCCCGCTTGGCACAGTTCATTGGAAGCAGCTATATTGAAATCGTGATCTGATTTTAGTAGTAAGTGTGTGTGTGTGATTCATTCTTTTCAAAATCCATATTGAAACACTTCTGGGAAAATAAACACGCTACTCTGATGTTTTGCGATTTTTCAAAGAAAATGGATTTGCGTTTTGTGCGAATTTTTAACAAGAAATAATTTTTCAAAATATTTATAACGAAATCTTTGAAAAGAGCTGTAAAAAATACAAAGAATCTTTTTCAAAAGTGCCATGAGAAACACTTATTTGAAGAGATGTTTTCCATGCTTGTGTGCTTATAATGTTGGCATTGTAATTCCTTATTGACACACACACAAATATATATTTATGCTAAAAAATAAAATAATTGAACTTTTAAAACATGTAAGATGTGGACTTTGCGTTATGTAAGAACAATGCTAACTGAGGACTGCTTTTAAAAAATTGTGGCTTAACCCATGATTTGACAAAATGTTTTTTCAAATATTTTTTTAATTTCTGTTATTTTCCCATGTCTGTTTAGACATTAGAATCTCTTTTTACCGTAATAGAAATATATTTTGAAGTTTTTGTTAGATATTTAAGCCGCGAATAGAAGTTTTTATAAACCCACCAGATTTTATTTATTTGATTGTTCGTTGTAGCGGACTTAGCCAAATTAAGGGTTAACTTGTTATATGTCTAGTAACTAACTAGTTTTATGTCTAAAAAACATTTCAAAAGCGCCATGAGAGACACTTGTATTTGAAGATATTTTTTGTATGCTTGCTTACTAGGTAGACATATTTCATTATCCGCACATATATATATATATATATATATATATATATATTTCTACTAAGGAATAAAATAATTGAAATTTTCAAAGCAGTCTAGAAATGTAAATCCTGAAGACTTCATTTTTTTTTTTTAAAGTAGGATTTAACCAGTTTCCTGTCAGGCCAACCTTACCCATTTCTTGTTGTGATATTAAACAAAATTCTATGGATTATGATGGATACAAGTCCTATACCAATTTAGTTATGAAAAATGTGACATAATATTAAAATCATTCTAAAATACTTAAACCGTTCTAGAATCAAAGAACGATAAACCAGTTGCTGTCAGCCTCAATGATCTAAATAAAAATTTACAGACTAAGACAAAGCAGATTAGTATCCATACTAATAAGTATAAAAGTTATTTTTACTGAAAATAAGAAGTAGGATTCAAAAGTTCTCGGCCTGAGTCTATAACTTAAAAAGTATTTCCAATTAAATTCCTAAAACATCCTTTTGTGAAATGAGACCCTTGAACAAGAACACACTTTCACCTTTGCTGGTAAAGGGCATCGAAACATTTATGTAATGCACTTTTACCCATAAATTCAGCCTGCGATGCACTTTTAATTTCATCTGTAGAAATTGAGGACTCTGTGATTGACGGGCCAGCTCAAGAAATCTGAAGTTGCAGAGGGGGAGATCAGGGGAGTAAGGAGAATGCGGCAAAACAGTTGTTTTCGTTTTCATAAGAAAGTCAGTGACAAGGAGGAAACGGTGTTCAGAAGCACAGGAATGAAAAAGCACACATGACTGCTCAGCTAACAATTTTTATTTCTTTTTTCGGATAGAATCACGCAAATGACGTATGGCAGTGCTTCACAAACTTTCAATATACGAGACCCACTATTCAATCATCATTTTCATCGCGCCCCCCTCCATACAATAGCAATGTATAGAATTCAATAATACTATACTTTGATACTAAAGTTACAATACGACTTTAACCTCTTATGTATCACCGACGTATATAAACGTCTGGCTCAGTCAAAGTATTAATTTTCTGGATGTATATATATGTCTTTCCGAAGTACGATCTTTTCTGTATAGTGTTTCCATAAAATTATTCCGAAGGCTTTGGAATGCAATAAAAGGACCTTGACAGTATTTGCGAGGGATTTACTTATTTCAGAGGATTTGCTTATTTATTCCTTTTCTCCTCTTCCTCAAAAAAAAAACCCATTACAATATGCTCGTCTACTTGGAAAACGGTGACATTGGTGAGCGAATCGCGTAACTTTTAATCGGCAGTTAAGGAATTAATTATAAACCACTCAAAAAAAGAATTAACACGATAAGTGTTAATACAAACCCATGGGGTCACTGATAATTATCAAATTTCTTCTTAGTATTGTTAAATTAAAAATAAAAATACATTGTACAGTACTGATACATTTATACGTGCATTATATCAGTGCAAATATTAACGTTACATTTTATTACATCAGAAAGTATTTTGTTTGTTTACTTTCAGTAAATTAACTTTTTAAATAATCTTATGTTTTCGACGTTTCAATATGCTCGCGCCCCCTCGTAGAATTATCACGCCCCCAAAGGGGGGCGCGCCCCACAGTTTGAGAAACCCTGACGTATGGTGTCTACATAGAGTTCTTTGTTCATGGTACGTTCTTCAGTGATAAATTCCAGATGCACAAATCCCTGGATATCGAAGAAGACCTCTAGTATGACCTTCCCTTTAAAGCGATCTTGGTGGAATTTCTGCTTGGAAGGACGTTGTGGGGATTTCCACGTTGCTGATAATCTCTTGAATTGTGGGTCGTATAAGAAACACCGTTTCTCGTATCCAGTAACAATTCTACCATGAAGGAAAGGTTTTTTGTTGACACAAGAAATTAACTCTCCCACCATGTCCATTCAAATTGAATTCTGGTTTTCGCTTAACAGGCGGGCAACGATGTGTTGAACACACCCTATGCATGTCCAGATTCATTAACATGTGGCAATAGATATCTCAACTGATTTTGCTATTTGCGTTATTGTTTGAAGCCTGTTTTGACATACCGCTTCAGAAACCTTTTCAATGTTTTCCGCGACGAGGGAAGTCTGCGGACGTCCAGAGCGTTTGTCGTCTTCGACATTTTCCCTCTCTTCTCTAAAACGTCAATGTCATTCAAAGGCTTGCGTTTGAGACAATGTAAGATTTCCTTACACACGCTTCAACATTTCGTAAGTCTCCGTAGCCCTCTTTCCCAAAAGTACCCTTAATTTTGATATTATTCATTATCTGCTCACAACGCCATTTCTTTCAATCGCTGGCTACTAAATGCATCCGCCTGCAAAATGCGACGCCAAGGTGAGTCACCATCTTTGTGATTTATGATAAAATTTTTTTAGAAAAGGGGAAGAACTCAGAAACACTGAAAAAATATCATAATCACTCTACTGCAAAAAGATTTCACAAAATACGCTTAGTCCCGGAACTTTTTAATATCTTAACTTGTACAATATCAGCTAATATTATTTATAAAAACTAGAATTAGAATAATATTATTGAGAACATTTTTGTGTAATTTTCTGTACAATAATAACAATATTGTAGACAATTATTATGTGTAGGAGCACAACAGTATCACACAATTTGTAGTTTGAAAAGAAAGGTATTTAAATATAAGGAAAATTCATAGAACTATGAATATTTATAATATATTTAGTAAGAATACAATCCTACTTATCGAAAACGAATAACTTAATCGACAAAATTTAGAACTTCTTTATACAGATAGTTATAAATAACATTATTTGGGTATATTTGTTTTAATAACTGTTGTTTAATGAAATTATAATATTTATATATTTTATTTCTTCTCATTTATGTGAAAGTAAGAATCTTTTATTTTGAAAGTAATTAATAATAATGTTTATGAAAATTGTTAAGTAAAATGAGAGAGTATGATACAATTGACAAAAATAGGTCAAATATTCAAATAAAATGTCTTTAGTTTAAGTTATTCTTCATATAGTCTTTTATAATACTACACAATTTGAAGGCTCTAAATTAAAAAAAAAAAATCCAGCATTAAGTTATTTTTTGTTTTTTTATATACATATATACAGTTAAAATTTTCTATTATAGAGAAATGAATATTCAATAATGATCAAAACTGAAAAAAAAAAAACGAAATTGTAAGGTAAATCAGACATAAGATTTTAGAAAGGATATATTAGAAATTATAAAAAAGTAATAGAATTAAAAATACATATGAATATATGGATGCTACAGTATTATAAACATTACTGATTTAGATCAGCTCTTATATATAAAATAACTTATAAAAAATTGGGGCTGAACATGTTTTTGACCAGCCAACTTTCCCTCTCCCTGTTAATAATACTGAGAAAAACCCATTGAAAATAATGGATAGGATATCTAAATCCATTACAAGAAAAAGGTAACTTACTTAAAGATTGCATTCAGAAATGCATAGCCCGTGCTAAATCTGAGTACAATAAACAAGTTATTGCCAGATTTTGGACCCAAATAAAAATTCAAAGCTTAAAAATTGCTGATGAATAGCACTTAGCAAAAGTATGAAAAAAATAGAAAAAAAAAATTAAATAGTGTTTATAAATACTACCATTACTTGAGGAATACTAAAATTATAAATATATTTAAATATTAAAAGGATTACTATGGTTAAAATAAAACTAAGAGAAAATTAGTAATTCTATATAAAATTTGAATATGGAGGTAACTATATATCTATCTAGGAAAAATGATAAATTTTTAATAAACTATTAATCTTCTAAGGAATTTTAATCCTTACTATTTAAAATTTCTTTATTCAAATTACTATTAATAAAATTAATTGGTTATTCTTGAACTAAGCAATATTTAGTGAAATGTATATATATATATATATATATATATATGTACTTCTTATTTTATCTGATTTTTTTGAAACAAGAAATATTTATTGCGTTGTATGTATATAATGGTAATATTTCTGAATATAGAAACATTTGTATTACTTTTCCAATGAGG
>BMAV01013469.1:287279-300784 GCA_019973955.1 Trichonephila inaurata madagascariensis | reverse complement strand
TATATATATATATATATATATATATATATATATATATATATATATGTGTGTGTGTGTGTGTGTGTGTAAGGCACGTACAAGTGACGATCTATGAATTTTGTAACATACGAGGGCTGTTCAATAAGTAATAAGACTAAAAAATAAAAATAAAACACAGAATACCTTTAATCGTCATCATTTGCATAGTTTTTTCAAAATAACTTCCGTGGCACGTAATGCATTTTTCCCAAACTTCTGTCCACTTCTTGAAAACTTGTGAAAGCCCGTTTTATGAGAGCTGTTTCAAAACCGCCTACACATGCTTTGTTGCTTGCAAAACGTTTGCCTCGTAATGATTTCTTAAGTTGAGGAAACAGCCAGAAATCGCATGGAGTGAGATCAGGACTGTATGGAGGGTGTGGTAAAATCTCTACGTTGTTCTGCTACGAAACATACAGTACGCAACGAGCAATATGTGGTCGGCAATTGTCATGGTGCAATAGGAAGCCATTTCGAAGCAATGGGCGTTTCCTTTTAACATGCTGTACCATTGTTTGCAAGACATTCGTGTAGTACGAGTCGTTTACGGTAGTGCCGGGTTCAACAGCGTGTTGATACACAATTCCTTCATAATAAAAAAATTATGCTCATAACTTGACCAGCTGATTTCATAGTTTTTGCTTTCTTGAGAGTAGGTGAAGATGGATGTTTCCATTCACTGCTTTGGTGTTTTATGGTTAGATCATAGTAATACAACCAAGCTTCGTCTACTGTGATAAAGCATTTTACGATACTGTTACCTTCTTGTTCCAGTCTTTAATCATATCGTATCATATCAAAGGTCCCGATGCTGATTTTTGCAGAATTTTGCTTCCATTTCGACAACTTGGCACGTCTCGTTGGAGCCCACAATCATGCTTCAGTTCGATCACGTGATACTCAAAAATACGAGTCTGTATCCGCCATCTATCGGTAGCTTTTGTTAATAGAGACAACAAACTTTTCTTATGCCACAAAAATTAACATTCTGATGAGTGGTTTTGCGGCAGTAAAATTAGTCTTATTACTTATTGAACAGCCTACGTAGATTTAATTGTTATCTTTCTAGTAAATTCACTATTACCAATTATAAAAGAACTTTATAGAAAGAAATATCGATAATATTTTTTAATAGTGGTGTATTATGTATATCTCCTAGATCTAAATATAAAAGTCCTATTTAAAAAAAAGCATCTCTCATTTGAAAATTTTTTCACAGAATATGAATGTTAAATGTCATTACCATATAATTTCTAATAAACATCTGTAACAACATGAAGAAAATTCGAAATTATATGAATAATAACTTACATATAAGTACAATTACTTTGTATGCAAATAAATATGCACTTTTGTGTTACTGTTTATTTCCATTAAAACTTACCCTAAACTTTTTTGTGTAAGCATGTAATTTATTCATTTTATGTTGTTATTTTAAGCATATTGGTTTTTTTAATACATTTTTCTTTCACTGAATTTTTGGAATGAATAAATACAATTTCAATTTGTTTTATAATCATTGTACTGAAAGTGAAATAATAAATTAACTATCTAATACTGCATCCCATTGTTAGCATAACCTACACCTATTGCTATATTTTCGACTGGAAAGTAATTTTTCTTTCGGCAGATATTAATATTTTTTTTCTAAAATGTACTATGTAAAATAATTAACATAACTTAATGTCTAAGTACGTTAACCTGTTGGTGAAATATTAAATAAGTATTTAATTTCTTAAAAAAAATTATTTAAAAACTTGCTTTCTTAAATAAAAAATTAATTACTAAAACTTTTGACGAATCTTAAAATATTTCTTGGCTTGACTACTTTTAACAAAAATGTTATTCATATTTTTTCAAAAATAAATAACTCATCAACTTCTTCAATTCAATTTACATTTGTCATTGTCATTTAAAGAACGTGAACTTCCTTATTGAAATTTTAGGAACATAAGCAAATTGATATTTAGAATTATACTAACAATCAAACTTTCAGACCGCTTTTGAAGTAAGCGCTTTAGTTTTTCAAAATATTCATTAATTAAGAAAATAATGAAATACATTTCTGTCATCAAAACATAGTCATCTCCTTTTTTTGTCATAAAAGAAAAAAAATAATGAGTTTTTCCTTGAAACCAGCGAAGAGTTTAATTGGTTTTGTGGACTTGTATTGTTTTTCTTGAGAATTTTAAAGCTCCAAAATTTTTCTCGTCATTTCTTTAAGGATGGGAAGTCAGAAAAAGGAACAAAACAATTTCCTGTGGAAAGGAAAAAACTTTCACAAGTTTTCAATGGTGAATATGAGAGAACAAAAACTATTCGAAAAAAATATTAAGCAATTGAACACTCAACATCATATAAATATCTGTCAAGTGCGGCTGTTGTAATTCTCATCAGGATGAAAAAAAAGTTTTCAGTGCCTTCATAATACACACACACACAAAAAAGACATATCTTTTGAATAGCTCATGAACCATAAAGATAAGTATATTAGTACGTTTCTTAAAAATTAAATGCGAATTCAGCGACGTACACTTAGTGGAATTTTTCATTAAACAAGACTTAAGTTCTAAATCTCACAATAGTTTTTTTGATAAACTTTTGATATAGTTTTCTAAATAATTGTTAAAAATATTTCTTAGGGAGATTTCCAATACTGAAATGAAATAATGTATCTATGAAAAATACACTGGTGGGAAAAAATCCCAACAACTAGAAAAAGTTACTATAGACTAATGAAACTTCAGTAATACATATATCTACGTAATACAATTAATTGATTTAAGTTTCAAGGTCACAGGTTAAAGACAGCGCGAGAAGAGGCACCTGAAATTCGAAATGATGGTGCATTAATAATTGCTTTAACCACCAAAGATTTCAGAGCAAACATTCAAGAATGTATGCATTGTGTCGTACAGGTGCCGGATGTCAGTTTGTAGGACGGAATTACATTCCTCTTCCACTTGGTCAGATAATTTAAGGGTATTTTATTCTGGTTTTAGGTGAAGTTGGAGAGTTGTCATCCAGTGATGACACATTCGTTCTCAATTGGAGAAAAATCTGGTAATCTAGCTAGCCAAAGCAAAACGTCGACACTTTATAGAAAATTTTGGTCCACAAAAAAGCGGTATGAATATACAATTCATCCTGTTGGAAAACACCCCCTTGAATAATGTGATCGTAAATGACATCCCAACAATTTGAATCACCAGACTGACGTACAAGTTTGTAGCTAAGGTGCATGGAATAAACACTGGAGTGTTCCTGTTTTTACATAAAATTGCTTACCAGACCATAACTCCAGGTGCAGGTGTCTCTAGGCAACATAAACGCTTTTTGCAGGTGCTGACCTGGCATAATCAATGTATGGTTATCACTGTCACACTGGCAGCAAGATAGAGACAACTCTCGTCGAAAAACACATAGGATCGCCTATCTTCCCTCCAATGGGGACATTATTGAAATTACAGAAGTCGGTAATTTGGAGCCAATGGTAGGAATGATATAAGTTGTCTGGGTCATTGCTATTTATCAAACAGTTGGTTTGATTCAGTTCCCTGTGTCACCTTGATGCTAACAAAAGATATAATTTTATGTTGTAGTTTGAGTACGATGCTCCACAGATATGTGGCGACTCAGGTGGTTTTCTTTTTCAGTTATGACCCGCTCGTGGTTGGAGTTTAATTTTCTTGAGAAGTCCCTTCTCTAGACCACTTCTACAAACAATCATGCACAGTGGATACATTATTACAAAGTCTTTCAGCAATAAAGCATCAAGAAAGTTAATCTTTTCTTAGCCCTGTTACACGACCGTGTTCATTCTGAAGGAGCTGTTGATAATGCTATTTCATCTTTTTAAAGGCACTCTTGACTAATATCGACTCACTAAGTCAAATCTCAATCGTAAATAACACTACCGATCTTTAAAGCTCTTATTTAAAGTACACCTGATTCGCATATTCAAAATGGTGCTATTAGAGCCTTCACTTATTCGGCTAACGTGATATTTGAATCAAGGTCATCTTTCAAATGTATAAACTCGTCTACCAAATTTCGTTTATCTATCAGAAATCATTCTTGGTATTGGGATTTCTTTTATCAAAAGTGTATTTTCTGTTCATTATAGTAAAATATTAAGGTATAAAAGCACAATTTACTTCTTCTCAAGAATCGAATCATTTGAATAATTTTATAATAATCGATAGTTATTTTTAGTACATGCTTAGTCACATTATTATTTGTAAATACGAATTAACATATAACAATATGGTATATTGAAATAACAAAATTCGAATTGTTAGGGTTCTGCCTTGTTTCTCGTGCCTGAGATATTTCGGGATTGGAGTGTTAAAAAATAATCTGCCAAAAAATTCAGAAAAGCACATTTCATATGTTCGGGTATTTTTTTTTTATATTTGTTTTACATACTAGACTATTTCTAATATTATTGAAAATAGAGAGATAAAGCTTATTTCCAACAAATTTATTTTACACTGCCCTTATTTTCATATTTTTTTTAATAAAGAACAGACACGAGATTTTTTGAGAATTTTACTACTGCAGAGAGGTTAAGAATGATAAAATCAAACTATCAAAATGCTTACTTCAATGATGTAATTGCTGTTTCATTTGTAAAAATAAAGCAAAATGTATTTTTAAAATCGTAAGCGTTAACTACTAAATTTAAATTTTGGTTAATCGATTTTATGAAGTATTGCATTCAAGGCACATTCTAAATCCCTCCCCTCTCAGATCAACAGAATTCTATGAAGAAAAAGTTGGTGACTTTATAAGCTTTATTTATGAGCTGCTTTCTGAACTTAAAAATTCTTATATATCAAATACATAAATGGAATAATTGTAGTGAAAGCTTAATGGTTTATATATGGTAACGAAATGTTTTTTTAATGCGTTGTCTGTTGTAATATAGCTTTTCAATCTTTAGTGAAACTATAACATCAAATGTAGACAACATAAATTTAAGGTTTTTTTTTTTTTTTTTTTTTTAAATTTTCTGAGCAAAGTTTTTTTATTGCTTGTTGACAATGGAATTTAGATATATATATAAATATGTATTAAATGATGTTGATAATATCAATAATGTTAATAAAATATGGTTAACTTTTATTTATTGAAACATATTAGCCAATTCAATGACCCATACTTTCATGTGGTTCCTAAGCCTTAATAAATATTTAGCAATATAATATAAATAAAAATTTAAAAAGTCATAAAAATATTCAATATCTCAATACTTGAAAGGACCAATCCATCAATTGTTTCCACGTTGAACTTTTTTCCCTTATAACTCTCAGAAAAAATATACCATAAAATCAATCTGTCATATTTATGATGGTAAAATTTGATGGATTTCTTGTTATATAATCCCTGTAAGTAATTCAATAACACTGGTATAATATTAGTTTTTATTATATATCAGAAGCATTTGAGGTAAATATTCAATGCTTTATTAGAAAATTTCTTAGACTAATGGAACCAAATTTCAGTAGAAACAACGATGACATAATTAAATATTTACGAGCACACATTAGTGGGTGTGACATAATTTAAATTAAAAATTTCAAAGTCATTAATAAAGTCTCACATGATTGGAATCAATGAGTATTATTTCTAAATAATGTATATTTAAATGTGTACGATTCATTCATACTCTTGAATACCCACAAAATTACAATACTATTTCTACTTTTTTTCAAAAAAAAAAAAAAAAAAATTTTTTCTTTTTAGGAGTAACTACTCAAGGTTGATTGAATATATTTTAAAACACATAACATTTTTAAATAAGTATTCTTTCACATGGAGCAAAAGATATAAAATTCAATTTTTGGTTTATGGAAATAATTTATGGTATATTTATTACTATAAATTTATTTTCGTTGTATGATGCTTTATTTATTTATTTTAATTTTCTAATATTTGTATTAGATATATTAAATAAATTTTTGGTGTATTATAAATTTATTTGATTTTACTGCGGATGATACTTTTGAAATATCACTAGGCTATGTAACTTATGCTACTTATCATCAGAAATATTTGAATCGAGATACCTTTAACAAGGTAGTATCATTATTTCTACTTTTTTTTTTCATTTTAATATTATCAATTGATTTTGCGGTTACCTTCATCTCAAATAATTTATCTTAATGACATTGTTAATAATAATAATTTCGTAATTTCTACAGTGATTTCCTTATTATCAAGGTAATAAAATCCTTAAAGAATATAAATCAATTTATTTAATCAAATGAAAATCTAACCTGGTGCCATTTAAATAAGTAAACAACGCAAACGGTTTTCAGTTATTTAGTGCATTAAGACAAAAACGGCTGTAAGTATTTTCCCCCATTTAAAAAGCTGTAATTTCTTCAAGATAAATCTTGTTCTTAAATTAAATTTAATTTCTTTGAATTATTATGGCAAGACATCGGAGAAATATATTATCAAACCATTTATGAAAATTTATTGATGAAGTAAGATAATCAGACATTTTGCGTTATTATGAATCCCACTTCGAAATGAGAGATCATACTTGAAAAATTGGTGAAATTATGATGATACTTTCATCTACTTACGGTACCATACTACATAAGCAACAAATGTGAAATTTCAGAAAATAAGTATTAACCCTTAAATGCATGGCGATGTAGATCTATAAAAGTTTGTTTAAAGCATCACATGTCTTTATGTGGCACAACCTTTGCTGACTTTTTTTTTCAATTTAAATTTCGCCAAAACTATTTTATAGTTTCCAAACACAATTAAAAATTTTGACATTTTATTTCTTTTTATCTGCGAAAATTTGTATTGCTAGCGCATTATTTGAGTACAATTTTATTTTGACGTATTTAACAAATTACCATTATTTATATAAAAAGTAATAAAAACATATATGAAGAATGGGTTTTTGGATAGAAACAAGGTAGGAGTATCGAATAATATACATGTTTTGCATATACTGGTGACTATATGCTAATATACTACTGAATCTTTTAGCAAGAAAAATATAGCTCTATTTGTAATGTAAAAATACATCAATATGCAAAAATATTCTAATGTATCATTTAGAATTTTCCGATTATCTACATCCATTTAAAGATTGATTTAAAATATTATTTATTAAAAATGAAAATTCGTTCATTTCAGGGTTAAATATCTAAGTCTTTTCCAAGTTGAAAATTGAATAAAATTACCTAAGAGAATTTAAATACAGAAAACTAGATATTTTTTCTTACACTTTTAATGTGTAAAAGGAATAAGCCTTTTTAAGCATATAAAAGTGTAAAATATTGGGCTTATATTTTTTTAATATAATGAGTTTATTGATTGTGCTTGGCTTTAAAAATATAATGCGTCGACACTGTATTGTTTCTTGATTTACACATTTAGAAGTACATTTTCTACGTACTTCTAAAACACATCTTATTCGTATTTTTCTTAAATTTTATGAAGCCTATATAAACACGTAAGAGTGTTATGCAACCCCAATTTAAGAATTTAAGTTGAACTTATTTTTAAGTAACTAACATTTAATTGTAACAAATGCAATATTGAAAAAATGCACTTTTAGAAAAAAAAAAATGCGTGACCTATCAATATCCAACGCCTTTTACCCTCCAGTGACAAATATGTCTGCACTGTCTCCAGAAAAAGAAAAAGCTATAAACTTTAATGAGAGGAACAGTAATTTCTCCAACGCATTCTGGGAGCATATTCCAAAATTGTCTGCATTCATTGTTTCACAGCGTTTCTCATCTTAAAAATCACGCGGTGGTGGTGGAAGTGGAAAAATGTTGAGTTCGAAAACTGAACTGAGGAATGAGTTCCCGAGTACGAAGATATTCGTCTGAAACCACGAAAAGAATGTAGCAGCAAAACCGAAAACGACACTTCAGCTTTTAACTTCATTAAAACTAGAGCGCCTCGTAGTTCGAGATCATTTTTATCACCGGAATGCAGAAATTTTCAAACAAAATGCGAGTGAATCGCTAATTTTTTTTTTACTTTCCCTTTCCCCCTTGCTTGAGACTGCTGTTACTTCGTAATTTGTACGGACTAATCGTTTAGCTAATTCTCTCTCGTTGGGTAATTAATCTACACGTAACACATAGGGTGGTTCCGCTTTGAAAACATACCTCCTCCGGAGGAGAGAAGAGTTATGGAAACTGATTTCTAGAGAACGGGTAATTTACCCAACCCTTAAGGTTTAACGGGAATTATTTTTCCAGAATGGAAGATTAATCGAGTGGGGGGTTTATTGTGAAACAAATCGGTAACTTCCAGTTAATTTGGCTGTGATCGTTTTACATTTCATTTTGATCGGAATGGTATTGGAATACTACGGTTATTAGTGGGGAGAAAACAAGTTGGGCGCGGAAAGTGGAAAGATGCATTAATTTAGATGGAAAAATGTGGGTATGAGTAATTGTTCGAAACAAAATTGATACGAAATAAATGAGTTTTTCCTTTTCACGTGCTCTGTTGTTTACTGAAATATCAAACAGCATTTCTTGTGAAAATTCCGTGCATATCGTTGTGATTGTTTTGCAATATATGCTGAGTAATTAGATATTTACACCTAAAAAGTGAATCATTATTTTTAACAAAGCATGTAATAACACTTTATACCGTGGCAATTTGTTTTTACCGTAGCAAAACCGTATTCATAACCAATGACAACGGATAGTATTTGTTTCTAAAAGTTCCCAATTTTAAGCATCTACTTTCAAACGGAAGTTAAATTATTTTTATGATACATATTTTTTGTAAAATTAAACATTTAATTACTAGTTTATAGCTTTTTTCACATTATATAAATGCATTATAACTTTTAATGTAAATATCAACCTTCTTCATATTAATATAAATAAGATGACATTAATATCAGTTCGTCTTCTAGTTAAAGTAATCGGGAAAAAATGGAAACTCTTCTGTAAGTATACTAGGAACTTTGAACAAAAATGTAACTTATATGAAATTAGAATATTAATTTCTGCACATATTATACTTTGTAATGTGCATAATTTAAATAACTATATCACATTTACAACAGTTTATATGATTGTCAGAGGTTTGGAATTAGAAACATAACGTTTATTTTTTATTTGTACGTATTTGTATCCACAATATATTCCTCTTTATAGATATACCAGAAATTATTCATTACTATTAATATTTTTTTATGTCTGCTAAAATGCATGTAACTCTTAAAAATACATTTACACCTAGTTCATTAGTTCAAAATGAATATATACCTTATGAACTAATATACATAAGTAATTTATCCCAAAATTTTCAATTAATAAATCAATCAAAAGAATATTAAAATATTACTCAAATGTGTATATAAATGACATACAAAATTAATTCTTGAGACAAATAATTGGCACTTTCGTCTATGAACAAATGAATTTAAAGAAGTTTTACTACCCGCATGTGCTGGATTTATATTTAAATTATTTTGATTCCACCCATAGTATATTTAATATAAAAACATAGTGTGTGAACTATTAATCAATTATGAAATTTATTAAGTACTTTTAGAACTACTAAATATTCATTCTATAAAGGATTATGATGTGAGACCTTTTTTTTTATGTTGTTAT
This sequence comes from Trichonephila inaurata madagascariensis, assembly GCA_019973955.1. NCBI lineage: Eukaryota > Metazoa > Arthropoda > Arachnida > Araneae > Nephilidae > Trichonephila > Trichonephila inaurata. The sequence goes on along the minus strand of BMAV01013469.1, from coordinate 291,140 downwards.
CGTAAAACACACAAATAAATTTTCTCGATGTTGTTTTCTTAGATCATTAATAGCTAGACTGAATTTTAAAATTTTGGATGTATTTCAACTTAATGGGAAAATACATTTATGATATGCATACGTAATTTAATATTAAAAAATTTAGAAAAAAACTGAATAAATAAAAATATAACTTCTAAATGAAATTCATAAGTAGTAGTTTCCTACTTTAAATATAATGACATTCAGTTAACAACACTAATAAAAAAAAGACTGAATTAACTTTCAGAACAAACTTAAAAGGAAAATAAATGAGAAGAAAATTTTAAAAGCCCGTATCACTCAATAAAACATTAAATGAGTCGGAGAAAATTTTAACCGTGCTCATTTACTATTAATTTGCAAAGTCAAATTTATGTTAAATGAATTGTTTTTAATTTACTTTTAAAGTATATTCGATTCAGTTGTTTTTTTAAAAAAAATATTTGTGTGAGCATCGTAATCAATTTAAAAATTTTCATCCCTTTCCTCAGCCAATAAACAGTCGTTAAAATCATTTCCTAGGTGCACGATAATATAAAGCGTAAATTTCTGTGCCTCGGGGATAGGAGAGCTGCATTTTGTGAAATTAGATCCGCTGTTAGTGAGAGGAGCTTGTTAAATGCTATCAAGCATGTAAATTCATCAAACTCTAATTAAAAAGTTTTGTATAAGTCAATTCCCCCAGCAGTGAATTTTGCTTTAGGGGTAGGAATTGTTGATCAAATGTATGTGAATTGAGTATAGAAGATTCGTATTTTAAAATAGCTTGTAGGCTCCATTTAGTTCTGTTTTAGAAGGGGTTCTGTGACATTTTACGCTGCTTCCGAATGAAAACAGAGAGAACAACTTCTTTTATCTATAAGCACTCAATTAAGTTACTTTGAAAATCTCTGTAACCATATTTCCGTTAAATGGAATGAATTTAATCAACGAAGGAGATTTCAAAAGAACAAAAAGAAATCAAATGGGAAAAAAAACGAAGGGTGGAATTTTAAGTAATTTGATTATTACTAGCTGAAAAACGCTGAAGTCTTCTGGAATAGATTTCATTAAATTTTACTTAAAATAAATGTACTGGAAGCTGGGTCAACGCTCTAAACTTTCTGAGAAAGTACATGAAAGAATAAATTTCAAACTTTTAAATTTCTCTTACCCAGTTTATTTATTTTTTATTTTCTCTTTTACGAAAAAAAATAGGTTAGGTTTTCAAGAATTCCAGACACTTAAAATGACTTTGGATATTTATATAGAAATCATATGTCTGGCCATCGATTTGCTATGGAAATCTATCACCTCGACTGCAAAAATCAAAACTGATAAAATCACAAGACATTTTTAGAAGTTTCTGAAATTTCCATGGTTCAAGGCAGTTTTAGAGTTTTAGATTTTCATACTTTGAGGTGTTTTCGAAGCAATATTATCTTTTCTGTTTTAGAAAAGAAAAAGGGAATATCATTCAAGATACAGCCAATAGTGAAGAATATTTCGTTATTTTGGAAGTAGAAAATATGAGAAAGCACTTAAGTAGCATCTACCTAATTGCAATTTGATTGTATAAAATATTTCTTAAGCTCTAAGTGTGAAACAATAAAAACAATAACAAAAAACAATATGTTGTACATTTTAAAAAATCTTCGGAAATACAAAATTTAATATTATTTTTTTTCTTCCGAAAGAGGTTATTTTTTCCTTATTTCATTTTCAATTTAGATTAAAGCATACTATAATTTATCATGTGCCAAACGTTCAAGATGTGCTGTAATTTTGCTCTTTTAAAAAGTTGTCAAATTCTTATTTTCGGCAATTTGAAATCATATTTTAAAAGTTCATAAAAAATGTTTACTTTAAATTGTGCCAAATAATGGGAAACATTTTGATACGTGTTCATCACACAGGACCAAAAGACTATTGATTTTAAAGCTCAACAATTTTAATTTTGCGCAGAAACTTTTCAACAAGCCCCAGCAGCTTTGTGTGGTGAACTTTTAGCTAGAGAAAGAACAGCAACTGAGCATGCATTCCACAGTTTCTTGTTTCACAAACAACTTTAAAAAAAAGATCTTGTTGCCATCGCGTTAAGAATAAATACAGTTGATGGCATGGGTGAATGGTATTACAAATATAATTGTTTTACATAAAATACGTATTAAATGGAAATCGTAAAAAATAAGAATTGAATAGAAATAAAGTACAGCATATAAATGAACATTCAAATAAACAATTATTGATAAAAATAAAATTTGGTTAATAATATAGTACAGTTAAATCCAAACAAGAATAAAATAATTTTCGTTTCCTTATTTCAGATTGTTTTAATTCATTCAGTTCCATAGTAATGTGTAAAGTTACATACTCAAGATAAAATCATGTTATACCAATTAGAGATTTTGATATAAATATTCGATGTCATATCACCAAAACTTATTTACATGCAAAAGGAAACTAGTCTTAGATTTTCTTTTGTAAAAATATTTTCTTTTCTTTTAGATAATTGCTGTTGCATTTTATTGAAACTATTCCAAAGAATCATTTTGAAATCATTCAAGTTTAAGTTGTTTTAGATAATTGTTTCCAATAATTTTATGATTCTTTTAAATTTAATGTTCAAGTCACTTCTGCATCTCTAGTAGATATTATTAAAACTATACATGTATGTATAAAATTATTACTCTATTTTACAAAAACACGTTTCAAAAGCAAAATTATGCTCATCATATTTCCATATTTAGTTTGTTTTTAATTTATCAGCGCACTTTAAATGTTTACTTGTGCTATTACTGCTATACTATATTAACAAAAACAAACTTCAAAAAATACTTTTAAATAACTTAATAAAAATGCGTTTAATCAATTATAACACATACAACCATATATATATATATATATATACTCACTTCCAAAAGTTAAGCACGAAGATGTTAAATGCAAAAAAATCAACAAATACTACTTTGATTGACACAAAATTTGGCAGTTAAGTAGCATATATATATTTATACATAAAACAAAATCAAAAATTATGTACAGAAATGGAAATAATATTAAACTTTTGTAAGTTATCAGATAATGTCATACTGGAGACTTAAACAGAATTAGGTATAAAATTAAAATAAACAGCATAAAATGAAAAAAAGGACATTAATAGGGTATGTGTTCCCCCCTCATCTGTATGCAAAGTTTTCACCTTCTGACCATGCTTTCAATTAGGTGGTCAACCACCGCAGAATTAAGCTATCGCCATTCTTCTTGTAGAGCATTTTCCAGCTCGATAAGAGTGGCTGAAGGTGGGAAACGTAAGATACAGCACGACTGAGAGCATCCCAAAGATTTTCAATGGGATTAAGGTCGGGCGAATATGCTGGAAACTCCATACGTGCAATCGCTTCACTCTTCAGGTAGTCATCGACGATGTCAGCTCTATGGGGACTTACGTTATCGTCCATTAAAATAAAAGTAGGGCCAACTGCTGCAGCGTACAGTCTCACAATGGGTTCTAGGACTTCATCTCGATACCGGTCAGCCGTCACTGAACCCAGTTTAAAGATGTGCAGGTCGGTGCGGTATCCTAATGAAATCCCTGCCCACACCATAATGCTTCCGCTCGGAATGCGTGATGTTCGGTGATGTTTTGGGGATGATTGCGTGTTCCTTGTTTACGCCATATCCTTATACGCTTGTCATCTGATTCCAGCGCAAATCTTGACTCATCAGTAAACATGACATTGCCCCAGTCAGACACAGTCCAATTGCCGTGTTCCCGGCACCACTTTAATCGTGCCCCTTTTGATTGGATGGATAGAGAAACACAAACTCAAGGTACCCGGGCATACAGTCCATTCATAT
>BMAV01013469.1:272676-285966 GCA_019973955.1 Trichonephila inaurata madagascariensis | reverse complement strand
TGAAAAAATCATACAAAAAGATATATTAAATAATGGCAACTTTTTCGTTTCGAATTACTGCATACTCTTCCAACAATAATAGAAATTGAATCCTGTTTGAAATACCATATGTCTGAAATCCCTAAGGTTTCGTGAATGTGGAACTCTTTTGTAATGAGTCGCTTACAGCTCAAATCGCCATTCATTCTTATAGCTTCAATCCAATAGGTCATTCAAGACACTTTAATCATTTTAATGGCTTCGCTCGCCAAATAAATAAGCTTGCTCAGAGGAGAAACTACCGGAAGGATTCTTTAGATTCCCTCATTGTTTAGATTGATGTGATATTGTATTCTTGAGCAAAGATAATTTCTCAGAACCTTTTCTGCATGATTTCTCCAGTTTCTCTAATATAAAGCTTTTAAACTGAAAAAAGGCAGAAAATCATATTTCGTTCTATTTGAAATTTTACATAAACGTATGTTCAGTTCATTTTTACGCTATCAAAATGAAGGGAATTGATACTTTGAATGATAAAATTCATAAACAGAGAAACACTTTGTAATTTACTTATTTGTTAGAATGGGTTTATTTAAATAACTTTCCATCAAATAACTATTAGTTATAAACTGTTAACTACAAATCTCATAACTTTCAATCACGTTTGGATGAAAATATTGACATTAGATCTGTTTGTTTTTTTTACCCTCTGAACATCCACAACACTTCCCATAGATACATTATTTTCACAAAGAAGTAGAAGTTTCTTCCTTTCATCATAAAAGGCAAGAAAAAAAAATAACTATTACTCCAAAGTCAGAAGCACACACAGCAAGCATTAAAGCTTGATTAATGTGGACCTCATTTATTTATTCAATAAGGAATATAATTTATTTAGAAATGAATATTATTGTCACTTATGTACAGCAGAATTTCAGTAAGAAAAGATCCGATCATGATGGACGGCCATGAGCTTATTTATCTATGGGTAAAAGTTCTCACTTCAGTGTCTCTTCAATGTGCAAAATATAGTAAAATACATACTGAGTGCATAGGATAAAGTAAGTCTATTATGATGTATAGGAAAGCTCCTTTAATCGGAACATATCTGCCAATGGAGAGAGCTACGGCTGTGGAAGTGAGGTCACGTGTAAAGCGACGGCACCCGATCTAACACAAACGACAGCAGTGCCCCTATTTGTTCATTTTTGAAGGTTAGCATTGCAAATTATAAGCGAAAGGAGATAGAGTAAAATTTCCAATTCGAAAGTTTTAGATCATCAGTTAATTACTCTGAAAGGACATTTGGTTCAGACGGATATAGCAAGTTGTCACAGGTATACCCAAAAATTCCCGTAATCAATGCACACCATTCTGTACAAGTTTTTATTAAAGGCAGTAGGACAAATTGCGTACAATTTATTACATAAAATAAGAACTTACGTCAATACAGTTTCATGATATCATACAAAAGAAATGCAAAGAAAATTATCACACGTACTTCAAACACAGTGATAAAGTCATTGTTGAGTTGCCTATCATCCACATTTTGTAACTAGGGGCGCAGTTGTCATTTTCAATAGGTCGGGCTGGATGTTTTAGTATACCGTAGTTGTACCACTGTTAGTTCTGTTACCACTTCCGCAGCTGTAGCTCTCACCGTTCGTGAGTATTTTCAGGCTAAGAGGGTTTTTCTATGAACTGTGCATATACAGGGGGGTCCCGAATTCATGGTACAATCTTGAAGGGTAGATACAGGGCACTATAGAACAATCATTTATTGCACATGAATACCTTAATGCTTGTTTGAATGAATATCTTTCAATATCAATTCATTCAAACAAACACAATCCTTAGCGTGTGGTTGATAAATAAAAATACTTTTTTGACTAAGTTTTCTTTTTAATTAACAATATCAAATGATAAATTTATTGCAAGTATCTTTTTGTAATTTAGATTTAAATATAATTTAAATTTTTATTAAAAAGTCATAATGCTTTTTTTTTATATTAATGTCAATATAAAGGGTATTTATATATTTACTTGTATAATATAAAAATCATTCGTAAATCGTTATGTAAATGCTGTAAAAATGAATTACTATAAAATTTCTGGTTTCGAAGGAATTCTTTCTGATTAACATAATTTTTTTTTATTTTTTTAATACAGCATTCGTAAATTAATCATATTTATCAGCGCTATAAAAGTCACAAGAGAATTCTCGTTGTGAATGGCCATTTTTCTCTTTGACTTTTTAGATTGGCTGTTTCAAATAAACTTTTTATCGACTTGATATTTGTTTTTGCCCTTAAATGGTTAAATAATTTAATGAAAGACATTTACAATTAGATTAACTAGAAATGCTTGAATTCTTCCATTCACCTTTTTTATTAGGTTATTGATATAAATTGTTTTACAATTAAAGTACACTGAAAGTACATTCAATTTGTTTAGACCAAGGAAGTATGTCTTCGTAAGTGTATTTTATTTTCATTAGTTAAATGAAAAAAATAAAATAGTTAAAATATATTAATTGAAAATAATCTACATATATAAAGGAGAAAAGCGACTCACTCATCCTGATATCTTCTTCACTATCAGACCTACAGAACTTGAAATTTGGTAGACATGTTCATATCATTGAGTAGAGATCCGCTTAAAACGGATTTTGTGAAAATCGGATCCCGAGGGGTGTTGCGAAGGCTTAGAAATCTTTATACGTTACTAATAAAGTTTTTAAACTATTAGACCTACAAACGTGAAATTTGGTTTAAACATTTTTTCATGTAGTAAATATCAGTTACAAAATGGGTTTTGTGAAAACTGAGCCCTAAAGGGCTCAAGTGGTGTTATAAATACATATTCCCGTTTCTTACGCTATAGGATATACAAACGAAATTTGGTAGGTGCTTTTCTATCACAGATGAAAAAAGGGATACATTGAAAAAGGAATTAAAGGAAAACGATTCCCAAGGGGCATCACAAGGGTTTAAGGGGCTTTATGCATAAACATATTCAATTTTTTTTTGTACTGTTAGCTTTAAACTGGAGTTTGACAAACATGTTTATTTTATTGAGTAGAAATCTCAGATTATTAATTTGATTGTCCAGCTAATTAATCAAGATTAAGTTTCAACCGTGCTCTTTGAACATTGGCACAGTGCCATTGGCAGTTCCAGCTGTGTAACAAGTAATATTATCCAGATGAATTTATCCATCTCTGGAAGAGTGCTTTATTAATTTAAAAGGAAGTACTTGAGCCATGAGATAGTCCTTAAATACCATTGGGCATTCACACGTTCAAATTAATCATGCAGTACCGAAAATATCATCCTCCAAACCATAATATAGCCTCCACGAGCTTGAAGAGTCGAGTCATAACAATGCAGATGGGGTTCATACTTTCTTCCCTATTTCTCTATATTCATCCCCTATCCACGCAAAGTGACGCATAATAACTCTTCTGTTGGACTGGACAACTTTCGCTATCCACCTAGCCCAGCGATCTTACAGTAGCTTGTGATAGCCACAAGCCTGACGTAGAGACTTGGTTTTCTGCTTTTTAATCCACTTTTTTTAAACATTAATAACTTCTTACTACACAAATTTCACAAGTGTAGCCGTTTTGCTTATAGTAGTTCATACATTTCGAGCACCTGCCAAACTAAGTTAAATCACATCCCCCCTCATTTTCTCCGCAGGCTACCCAGTGCAATTAATGTTTCAGTATTCCTACATTCCCTATTAATAGTTAACTCGTCCTCTAGGGGTAACAATGGGAAATCATAGAAAATCTCTGTATAAATGTCAAGTTGTCATAATATTTTTGGCCATTCAGTGCATATACACTCTTTTGCAAAAATTTCAATGCAAGAAGAAGGAGCTGTTCGGCTGTGTAAATTTCGAATTCAAAAATATCTTAATCGAACATGTAAATGATCAAATTTTCAAGACCAATGAACATAAATTGCGGTCTTAGTGCGCATTTCTGTTGAGTAAAACCGTAAAATGTAAAACCGGCAATAGAGGCGGAATTATATTTTTTCGTTTTCGTTGTTTTGATGCCCTAGAGAGAAAAAAGAATGATGGCATCACGACGTTTTCGAAGACCTTTTAGGCAGCTGAATGACTTCAAACGTGGTCACATTGTTGTAATGCTTGAAGCTAGGTGGTCATACCAAGCAATAGGCTGTCACCAGCATCGTACAAACACAGTTGAGCAAAGGTTCTGGCAGCAATGGTTGCTGTGAGGAACTTATCAACAGAATGAACTCTCTGGAAGGCCAAGATGTACAAATGCGAGGCAAGATCGGATTATTGTTCGAATGACATGAACTGCTCCAACGGCATCATTTTCTGCTATTCAACGTACTGCAGCCTCTTCAGTACCCCCGTGGTACCTTCCACCATTTCACCGCGCTTGGCTGAGGCGGGGTTACTCTCACAGTGGCCTTTGAGACATCTGTCCTTGACCCCACAGCATCAGCGAAATCGTCTGGAGTAGTGTCGAAGCCAATTATTATGGTTGTCGTAGGACTGGCATCGTGTAGTATAAAAGGATGAATTTGGGTTTACTCTTGAAGCAGATGACGTCATCTCAGTGTCTGAAGAGACCTGGACCAGTGGTCTCATTCACAAAAGCATACTGCCATAACCTCTGGGGTGACGGTGTAGGATGCTATCTCATAATAGAGTGGATCATCTCTAGTCATCCTCCATACATTTTTAACAGCTCAACGATATGCTGATACCATCCTGCAGCTGGTTGTGATATCCTTCATGGCCCGTCATCCAAGGGATTGTTTCCAACAAAATAATGCCAATCCCCTTACCTATTGCATATCTCTAAACTGCCTTCGTGCCGATAATACTCTTCCTTGGCCAATAAGGTCACCAGATCTTTTACCAAACGAACATAGTAGGGGGCCAGATTAGATTACCCCCAAAATATCGCAGATCTGGAGTAACAACTGACGAATGCCTGATAAAATGTGTCACAGGATGGCATTGGCATCCTCTATCACTTTACCAAAACGTATACAAGAATGTATCACCGCCAGGGGTGGTTAATCCAACTACTGATTTTAACATTCAAGCTGCAAACGTTAGTCGTGGATGGGCCCTAAGGCCTTGATATTTTTATCATCTTATAATCTGTGTATGGGCTGTACACATGTATAAATTCATTAAAAACAACCACTTCCTTCACGTTGCTTCGATTTTTTTCCCCAAAAGTGTGTATATAATAATAATAATGTATACGAAATAGCTGTAATTCTAAATAAGCGTAAATAAAAATTTAACCAGACAGTATAGGTAAGAAATTAGTAGCCACAGTAGTACAATAGCAGACTTTTAGCTGTAGGAACTAAGAACGCAGGTTTAAACATTGTTTTGATGCCAGCCAACCTTCACTTGTAATTTGCTTAAACTCTACTGACCTATAAGAAATGTAAATATGACTATTAATATGTAACTATTGTAGGCTAAATATACTGATGTAGTTATTAAATAAAATTATAATAGAAAAAATTAATGAAAACTAGTTACTTAACATAGAAAATTAAAATTATTAGAGTATAAAGTGCTATTAAAATAACTAAACATAACCCCCCAACACTTCACAGTTTTACCCTTCCCGTCAATAGATAACCATCTTAGAGCAGCATTGCATGAAAGTAAAAATTAATAAGAGCAAATAAAACTTTGTATACTTAAAAACCTTAATTACTTTATAGGAAAATTTTGGAATGAAGAGGACCTTCAATTATGTTGAGAAAAAAAGTTTTTATAAAATTAAAGAAAACTTTTAAATTTATTTAACATCTGATGCCATCTTGTGACTATAGGCAGTAAAAATTGAACAATATTACACTGATCAGGGTTCGAGGATTTTATGAAAATCAGTCACAAAGAACAAGACAGTTCTTTAATAGCGATGGAAAGTTATTGACGAAAATACAATCCTTGAAATACTAGATTCAGCAGCAATATTCGCAAAATACATCTCAGAAGGTCTTCATACGTACAACAGCACTCAAACACAATCATAAGTGTCTAAAATACCCGTATGTAAAATATTATTCACAAGCACTGCTCGTCCTACTCAACAGCCGAGCTAATCTGTAATCAAGGTCAAGGCAAGTCAACTAGTCGCCAGACTGCGCCAACTTGTAGCCAGACAGTCAAAACCAGACTGACTCAGCTCGGCGAGCGTCTTCCTATTTATATTCTTCCCGGGTCTCGAGAAGGATCCGCTTGCGTCATAGATGGTGAAATTAGTGTGTTTCTCCACTAATTTCCAGAAGAATCCAGAGGGTCCCAAACTCGCCAAAAAGGGTCGAAACATGTCACCAAAGTCACCAAAATGGTTACCAAAAATGATGCCGATTTGGCTCTATCGCCAAGTTCTCAATAAATCACCTTTATAACGTAAGGGATGGGGTTGATTGCGAATATTACAATTTTAACATAAATATAACATAGAGTAATATAAATGCATTACATATGCCAATACAGATTATTTATACTATTTTACACAAAATTCGTAAAAATAACATTATTTTAAAAAATAATGATATATATAAAAAAAAAAAGATTTGAACAACAACATAGTTGAAATAATAATAATATAACTGTTGAAAAGCAGGGAGAAAAGCAAAACGCAAGTTTAAGTATATCTTGAAAATTAAATATTGAAATGTAATCAGAGTGAAAGGCGACAAAATTTAAGAAAAAGCAATTTTCATCCGTACTTTAAATACTGATATTTTAACTCCATATCTCGACTTCAAATGCAACGAGTATATAAAACAAACCTTAAAATGTTCAACCTTGCAGCAATCTAAGGTAACTCAAATATTTATATACAGAAATTAAATCTTTGGTTAAAAATCAATGATCGAGATATTTCATGTTGTACTCATTTTTGTTTTCGTAACCGTAGTGAAAGTAAAGTAAACATCCGTTTGTGTTTGAAATGAGTATGTTTGTTACTAAGCCGTCAATTTTATCTTTACATCCTGAGCTATTTCAATGATTAGCTCGCGTATTCCAAACAAACATTTTACTTTTCAATTTCCAGAAATCCTTTCAGGAGACCAGATCTTTAATTTAAAATGACAAATAATTCTATATAAGCTATTACTTATGCTGAAATCATCAAATATAAGCAATAGTCTGAGGGTATCTCTTTACTATATTATATTATTATACAATATTATTCTGTGCAGACTACGCCTTAAGTGTATTCCTATAATACATTATAAAATTTAATTTAGTATTATTGTAAAAATATTGTAAATATTTTTCATTCGCTTTATTTTTAATCCCTTCCCTTGAGAGAAAGTTTATTTTAATATAATTTATTTCTCAGTTTTAAAAAAAATTATTCTAACTAAAGACATGAGTATATGTTACGCCCATATGCATTTTACGTAGTATTTAATTAAATTTAATCTAGGTATGACGATGCTCGAAAGCAATTTAGAATACGCATTCATAATATAAAAACAAGATATTAAACAATATTTTTGAAATAATTCACAGAACACACAATTAAATGATTATTGTTATTTTTATTTTCTGTTTTGATATCAAACTATTTGACTTTTATGCACCCTCACTATCTATGTGCTACATCCATTGATAAAATATTTATGAATTCCTGTTGACTAAGAGATTAGAAATTTCGTTTAAAAAGTAAATTAATACATTCACTTCCAAAAGTTGAGCATAGAGAGGAAAATGTTAATTTACACAAGCAAATCAGAATTAAAGCTGAAATTTGCTGATAAGGTGGAAGAAATTATGCAAATATGTTATTTAACAATCAATCCGGCTTCGCGTTGACAAATATGCAGACCAGGCTATCGTTAAGAAGCCGGCATTGTGAAGGGTTACAGAAGTTACATATGTAAGTGCTAATGAAAGGTGTTTAGAGCATTAATATGATTTGTTTTCTAGCTAAGCGTGTTTCTATGGCTTTCATGAGTTCTAAGGATTACAGGAGTTACATATATAAGTGCTAATGAAAAGTGTTTAGAGCATTCATAAGATTTGTTTTCTAGTTAGACGTATTTCTATGACTTTCAGAAGACGAATGGAAGATTCTAAGCATTGGCGAGGTGTTGGACTCATTGAATCAGGACAGTCTATCACAGATGTTGCTCGCTTCTTCGGAGTTCATCATTCCGCCATTTCACAATTATAGAAACAATTCCAAAATAGCCAGATGTACATGTAGGAGGACATGTAGTCGGTCATCGAAGGGTTACGATTACCACAAAGATAGATATATTACTATTATAGACAAGTGGAATCGAAGATCAACCTCCGCATGTGTGACATCTATGGCTGCAGTGGCCATTTCTAAGACTATATATGTCTTCACTGTAAATCTCTCTCTCTCTCTCTCGATGACTACACTTGAGTGGCCTGTACTCCTTTGTACCTCAAGTTTTTCATCCAGTTCAGAGAGGCACGATTAAAGTGGTGCCACCAGCCTGTGAATTAGACTGTGTCTGGTTCGAGCAACGTTTTGTTCACAGATGTGTCTAGATTTGCCCTAAAATGCGATGATAAGTGTGTAAGTGTCTGGAAAATACAAGTCACACGCAACGGGTCGCATCACCGAATATCACGCATTCGGCGTTGGAAGTATTATGGTCTAGGCAGATATTTCAATATGTTATTGTACTCACGTGCACATCTGCAAGCGAGGTTCTAATATGGCTGTAAGATGTCAATATGAATTCCTAGACCCCACTGTGAAACTTTATGCTGTAGTAGTTGGCATTTCGTTTGTTTTAATGTGCGATAATGCACTCCTTCAAAGAGCTACCATCATTGGCGACTTTCTGGAGAATGAGGGAATTGTGGGTATGGAGTGAGAGGCTTACTGGCCGGGTCTTAATCAAGTTGAAAAGTTTTGGGATGTCCTCTGTAGTGTTGTACGTAAAGGTTTCTCACTTACAGCTACTCTTAGATATTTAAATACTATCCTACAGGAGGAATGACAATTACTGGACTGTGAAGTGGTTGATATCTTTGTAACAAGTATTAATACAAGCTATACACTTTCTATGAAGGTGAGGGATACTCACATACCCTATTAATGTCAGTTTTTATTATTTGTTTTGCATTTAAACGTCATTTTCTCAATGACGTCAATATGAGGTCATCTTATAGTTTATGAAAATTCAATATATTTTTATCTAGATCTGCATTTTTTGTTTTGTTTCAGGAATAAACATAGAACTACTTACTTGCAATATTTCTTGTCAATCAAAAAGCAGTACTTATCTATTGCTTCGCATTTTACCTCTCCGTGTTTAACTTTTGGAAGTAAGTGTAATATCGGTTAAGCCCCTGAGACTAATTATATTCATTTTAAATAATAAAGTCGTAATGTACCATTTCATGATTACTTGTTCTCACTGCTTGTTGTGTACATCGAAACCTTTGTGAAAATCAGAGTTAAGTGAAAGAACAATCAAATATTTATGCGAGGTTGTGTTCACGTATATAATGTTGAAGTATAATAACCAAATTTATATATATATAGAATATATTTTCAAATATAAAAGTACTCCAACATTAATATTATATTCTGATTTTGCTATTATATAGGGTAGCATATTTTATTATACTTAGAATTTTTATCTGAGTTTATCCGTTTTGTCTAGTATAAAATGTGTGTTAAATTTAATATTCTATATTAAAATGCTACAGGAGCTATCTCTTTGCTCGTTAAACTGAAAAACTATTTGTTAGTGAACTATTTTAGAGATTAAAATTTAAAAACGTTGTAGTATAAACAGACGTATGAATTACAACGTTACAAATATTCATGAAGATTGAGAATTTACTAAAAATATAAACTAAAATATAAACTAAGCCAGACTAAAAATATAAACAGTCCAAAATACATATAGTAAGAAATTCCTTATTTTTATATTGGAAATAATCACAACATTTTAATGATAATATTTTCCTATAATCATTTAAGATGATTCATAGAGTACTTTTTTAAAATTTGAATCAAATTTCTGTGAACTTAATTAAGGAAATTCTTGAAGTTTTGAAAATGAAATTATGCTTACACATTACAGTTTTTTGATTGTTATAAACACTTCAACAATAATATATTTATAACAAACATAGCGTTGTTTTCATTTCTCTTAATAAGAATGGATGAAATTAAAGAAAACTTTAGAAAATACTGGCAATAACTATAGATTACTGGGTGTACTAAAATATAATTATATATAATAATATTCCCTTAAAAGTGGACTCAAAGGAGAAAAACTACTAAAATATACCATATTTGATCTTAAAAACATAGTGCTATTGTGTTAAATTCTTGAAATGTCTTTTCTCTATTTAATTTTTTCAAAAAAAAAAAATACTCGTATATATATAAGGGCTTTAATAAAAAAGGAATATGCCATCTTTATATTTAAGCAATTGAGATAAAATTGCTTGTTTTAAAATAATTACTGAACTGATTTTAAAATTTATATTAAGAAAGGAATTAATAATTTAAGGATAATCAAATCCAAACATCTGAAACTTGTTGACATTACAAAGTACTAAAAAGTTTTCAACTAGAAAGATAGAAGTTTTTTTCCAGGTGAGACCAAAATAAATATAAAATGCAGTTTTCTTAAAACAAACACTAAGTACTGACTGGAATTATTTCCGTATTACGAGCATTACGAAAGGAATAATGGATAAGATGTCGTGCTGTTTACTTGATAGACACATAGAGAGAGATATGGAAGTGCATTGAGAGTACTTAAGTGCTCTTAGCTTTGAACAAGAATATTTCTCGAGTTTGTGACTAGAACACCCCCAGTATGATGCGTAGCTTGCGTGATAGCGTGCAGATGATGCTCTCTAATGATAAAAATTGTAATTTTGACGGCTGAGAAATTTTTCTTTGCAAGGATTATGTAACGACCCATAACGTCGAAGAGGCTACACACCTCTGTTTAATGATAATGAAATTCACGGTGAGATGGTTTCCATCATCTTTCTGAGTATATATGAGCACGACACTAAGTGTGCACGCTATATCGTAACTTGGATTATACTTGGGGACCAAATGGAATGGCCATCAATTACTCACGCTTTCTGTCAAACCTTTTCTTGAGAGAAATTTAGAAGATGCTTTATTCTGATTTACACATTTCTTTGATATATGTAAATATTGTACTTTATTAGCTGTATTCGTGGGAGCTCTTGAAAGAAGAAGATTATCGTTGTTACAATATTGATAGCTGCTAAAATTTAATGAGTGTAAAATGACTGTAACCCTTAGCTTCGCAATTTTTTAAATTTCTATGAAAAAGTTATATCAGCTTGTTCTCAAGTAATAATAACAGAGAAAAATATGGAAAAAAAAATTAAGCAGTCGTAAATTGAATTTAAGTCAATTTTTTGTTTGTTGCAGAAGTGCAATATTGCGCAGTAGTGCTGTAAAATAGAAAAAAATTTTTTTTATATGATTCATTTATTTTCATCATAAAATGTTTAAATTTCTTACCTGGTAATTTATTTCGTCAATAAACAAGATGAAGCATAAAATATAATGGATTCTTTTTACAGCAAAAACACGGTTCTTGAGGCATCAGATATTTTTATAATTGTTGTGATTTCTGGAAATATGTACTTCCATCTAGTGACAGATTTAGTATGTATTTCGTTGCAGAAATCTTTTTTTTTCTCAGATAAGTGATTTGTAGGTAATTAAAAAATATATTGAGTCTGTTAAATTAAAATAAATCATATGTTGTAGAAATGCAACAGTGCGAAGTTAAGGGTTAAATATTCCTTAATAATTTTATAGTAATATAGTACTCATGTTCTGGAGGGAAGGCAAAAATGCAATCTGTAGTTAAATAAATGTTTACATTAGATTACATAAGAACTTTTTTACAAGAATAGAAACTATTATTTCTGCTTTTAAACATCTTATATCAAGATACTTTAAAATGACAAGAGAAGAAAAAAAGTAATATACAGAGTATTTTGTTGGTTGGAAAAACTAAAACAGTTTAGCAATCCTGATCCTTATGTAATGTGTCGCTGTATTATCATTAATAATTGAATTATAGATGAAAATGTATAATTTGGAAAAAATAATATAGTATTTGTTAAATATATTTTTTGTAATGTTTTTAATAAATATTTCTAGAATTTTAAGAATCATTTAATTTCATTGATAAACGGAACATTTTGAATGAGGGCTGAAATTCTAAATTTTCTTGATTTGATAAATGAAATTAATTTATAATGATGCACTTTATGAATGTAATATTAATACATACTATTCTACAAAAAAAAATTGAGAATTTGAGAAAAATTAAAAACATTTAAGAAAACTATTAGTACATTTATTTAAAAAAATAGTTTTCAAATCAATGCCAAAAAGAACATGTATAAAATATTCAGAAATGAGAACTACCTAGAAAATATTTAAATATTTTTTGCGAAAATCTTTTTAAAAGGCTTCTTTTTAATATTGAAAAAAGATTAAACTATAATAGAAGTAAAGTGCTAGAATATGTAAAAGGAGTTAAGAAAATAGAGTAATAAAAACAAACAAAAAAAAAACCAGAAAATAAAGTGAAGGAATAAACTCAAAAATATTCAAAAGTATAAATTATGAAACATAAAATAATAATATCCTATTCCCTTATTTAAAAATATAAGGCACTCGAGTAACTGAAAAATAAAGACAAAAGGTTTTATTGAAAATTTTGAAGCTTCGAATTCCAAATATTGTTTAAATAAATGGGGTACGAGAACTTGAAGTGAGAAGTTAAGCTGTTTGTGACATTATCAATTTCTTAAAGTTAGTCTACACGAGGAACGTGCAAAGTTGTTCTTCGAAGAGAAAAGTGGATTTTGAAATATCTGTCGAACAGTATTAGCTAACGCTGTGACGTGAAAACTTTGAATATATAGTTCTTAAATATAATACTTATACGTCAGAACTTGTTTCCTCATTTATAACAAAATGGGTAAAAATAGAAACATTAAATTGTATTATTCAAAGAGACATTTGAGTAGATAGTATGTGAAAAGCGTTATTTGTATCCTTGACAAGGCTTCATTCATAAATAAGTGAAATTATATTTTTCAACATATGTTCATTTAGGTGTAAAACTAAGCTTAGGTCATAATAAAAAAATATAGGAAAATGACAAAAACCAATGCATCGTTATATTTTCAATTATGCTATTAGATAATGTAAGATGCTCAATATATATATATATATATATATATATATATATATATATATAT
>BMAV01013469.1:260200-272576 GCA_019973955.1 Trichonephila inaurata madagascariensis | reverse complement strand
TTAATGATCTGTGTGTTTTACTTGTAAATGTTGCTTACATTTTAATTAATATAAAAACATTCCACTGGCTAAGGATAAAAAATTACTGTTGCTCATCTTACTAAAAAACCAGAAAAGCTTATTTCGTTAAAGGTGTTTCTCATTTAACATGATTTATTTTTAGAGATGCCATAAAAATTCAATAAGTATTATATACTTAATAAACGAAAATTAAATTTGTGTAGTGTGAAAATGTTTCTCTTTCAGCAAGTAAAACTGTGTAGTATTAATTACAAACACCAGAATGAAGAGCATAAAATTTTCAAAAAAAGAAAACAAAATGTAGGTGATTTTAATAACATAATATGAAATTTATGATGGTTATTCTAATTTTAATTTTTGGTACAAATATATTTGCTGTTTCCATCATTTTGTAATTACCATTGCGCGTATTGCCACAAAAACAATTAAATTTTAATTTTAAACAGTGTCAATGTGGAAAAGATGGACAGCTAAACTACTGAAAGTGTTTGATTTCAGTATCATGTAATTTTAGGGAAACTAGAAAATGCATTTCAAATCTGCGTTCATGGATTTGGGCTTATTAACAAAGCAATTTATAAGACATGGGTGTATTTTGCGCATTTATTCATACATTCATCATAATAACGTTATACCATCTTGTGAAGAGAGTAAATCTAATTCATTTTCTATAATACCGTACATGACTGGCCTATTTATTTTGAATTCTTCTGAGGTTTCAGGAAAAGTTATAAAGAAAAACAAGGAGAAAGGTTTTAGCAGAAGATGTAGCTAAAGTGTCAAGAAGGTAAACAAAAACTATTGGAAGCTGTCAAAAATTATGAAGCATTTAGGAAAACAGGAGAATAAACTTAGGGTAGAGTTGTGCATACAAAAATATCATGAAAATCAGGTTTAAGTCAAAATGTATGAAAAATAATATATATTTTGTATTTTAAAACATCATAAATTTTACTTTTAAATAAATTATATAATAATTAAATTAAGAAGTTTTATTTTACGTTTGATGAAAACTTCTGCCCTATTGGAAGGAACGTTTCTTAAGAATTAATATAAAAACGGCAGTGTGTGTGAATTGAGAGTAAAATAGAGTTATTCTAGATATTAAAAACTCAAATGAGAATTTGGACCATTTTTATCATGCTTTTACATTCTTAATTAGCTATAAAATATAAACATAAAAAGAAATGTGTACCTATAAGTGTGATAACTTATACTGAAAAACTTAAGCATGGCAAAAAAAGTGAACTCCATTAATTAGATGCAAATTAATTTCAAATACCAAAATAAATTGTCAGAATGTTAATCTTAGAGAAATTTCATAAAAATTTAAATTTTCTGTTAATGCAATTGTCCTTTTCATACAGCTGAACAAGAAGGAAATATTAAACGTATGATATATTACAGAGATATAGCCTCAGCAAAAATGTATTATTTCTTATTTTTAAGCAAAAACCCAAATAAATTTAAAAAATTTCTTCTAGCGATAAAATCTTTCTTACGAAATACTTTTATTCATAAGCACTTGTATATGAATATTTTCAGCTTTAAATTATTATGTAGTAAATCATTTAGATTATGTATGCAGATTAAATCAACTGATTACTAATTAGGTAATTCTTCAAACAGTATATTAAATAAAGACAACTTCTTAGTTCATCTTAAGCAATGGTACTTTCTTTGAAGACATACCATTAAGTAAAATATTGGGTATTCCAAATAATAAAAAGAAATAGAATATGAATTCAATTTTGTATATGTGCAAAACTGAATTAAGCTACAGAGCCTTTTTAAACAAGTTTTATTTTAAAAAAGGAACATTTCTAATGCAGTGCAGAGTAAAATCAAAATTTCAAATGATATTTTGATACTCTCAAATAATTTAACTATTTTCTGGCAAAAGAGTAGATTCTCCTTTAAAATGGAAAGTTAATTTCTGCTACAGTCATCAATTATTTTACATTTAAATGTACCAAGTTATGTCTTACTAAGCAGTATTCTGAGAACAGCAGCATCCAAGTTCATCTATAGTGTTCAAGATCTTTTATTCAAGCAAAGAACTGCAATATGCCCAGCATCTTTCGAAGCTTTACGGTCGAAACGCTATTAAGCTAAGTCAGGTTCCATAAATAGCTGAGTATAAAAGGTCGTTCCAGCTTAGAACATCGAATACGGTAGTATCCGGTTCAGGATAGCACCATAACTTATTCTTAAAGTGCTATACTACATAGCAGTTTGCCTCCATGCGTTGCTTCGTTCAAACAAATTAGAAGGGAGGGGAATACACGTAAAAATCAATCAATCGTTATGCGTTGCAGCTGCAATTCCCCTCTCAACAAATGGTAGTTAAATCCTTTCAGATGTTTTGAATGGATTTTCGTCTTAGCATAATGGTGGGGTGAACACTGTAGCAATTTATTTGATTGTATGAATCTCAAGCATGTTTTAATCCCATTTGCGTGCAAATATTTAACACTAACTTGAGTACGAATCTGCAAATCGTTTCCCCTTCCCTTTTCAAGGGAATAAAATAACTGTTATACATGTAAACCTAAACATGGGAATAATTTAGGCACAACAGGCTGCTTATTTTTAGAATTCTGTTATTATTACTTAGTTCTAGAGTAAAGTGATCCAAGACAAACGATCAGGGATAAATGCAGACATTTGCATTGGTTAGACGCTGACAAGAGTTATCAAATATTTTCAAAATATTCACTAAGTGCTGTTTTTCGCTGAAATATAAGTTTATGCATTTCCGGAACAAAACAAAGTTGTTAAAATGCATGGTAAATATTGTAGCTTTATATGTATATTGTTAAAATATCGTTTATTTTTTCTACAGTCATTAAATGTTTCAGAAAAGTTTTGTGTATTTTACATAATCCCATGTAACGTTCGCTTGCTTGTGTGATCTGTTAAAAATACATAAAGTACGTGTTACCAAGAAAACATATTATTTCATTTTTCTTAGGTTTTTTCTATGTAATTCATTTACGAAGTAATAAATTGAAATTATTATTTCGAGAAACATTTGACTAAATAAATGATGAATTCTCCATTAACATCTTTACCTCTTGATCTGCATTCAATTCAGCAATGTCCTTCTACATCCTCCTCCTAAATACTGTGCAAATTCGAGAATTTTTAGCTCCATTTACGCAGATGCAAGCCAATTTCTAGTCAATCAGAAACATATTTAAATAAAAAAATCCTCTCTCCTATACAATGTATCTTTTCTAAGCATACATACAAAATTATTTTAATAAATGTTTTCTTTGATAATTATTTCATATTATTTCCAAAATTCCAGTAAAAAAGTGCAATATATCACATTTACTTAGTCATTATAATATTTATAACTTATTTCTCAATGTATACAAAAAATATACAAAATGTATTTTTACATTTGTTTCTACATTTAATGACTAACTAGAATATATATATATATATATATATATATATATATATTTTATTTTTGATATATAGATAAATAAACAAACAAAAATAAAAATATATTTATATATATATATATATATATAATATATATATATATATATATATATATATATATATATATATATATATATATATAATCTTAGTTCATTTTATTTTATTTAAAATTCCTTCTATTTTGTTTATTTTAAAAAAAATTTTAAGTGCTTATTTTAATTGCAATATATCAATTAGTATATAATCACCCCATTATATTTACTTTGTAATATATTTCTACGTGATTTTATCTATTCTTAACTTTGTTCATTATCGTATTTAAAGGCTCCTTTATTTAGTTTATTTTTAAGAAAATCTTAGTGGTTTGTTTAATTGCAAAATGAATATCCAGGTGGCGCCACGGATTTTTCCTTCACGAATAGTCGTTTCGATCTCTTACGTCATTTCGCGTTGGGAGCTTATTGTGGAAGGTTGAATTTTCGATTTGAAAAAATTATTTTACACGTAAGTTTTCTTTTTTTTTTCTATATAAATATTTTTTTTATTTTTCCTCTCCTTGAGACATTCATTATTGTTCTCTTTTCTTAGCTTCATTTTAATATATTATCAGGATTTTCTTCCACGTGTTGTATTAGGCTTAAATTTTCAACTTGTTTTTTTTCCCTATTATGTCGAAATTTTCTTCTGTACGGGGAAGGTTGGATACATAAAGCATTGCTAACCCTGATTCGCTGACTTAATTCAGCGACAGCTTTAGAAATCATAATAGGTCTCCAGTTTAGTCCCAAGACTTTTTTGTATCTACATTTGTTGTGTTTGGTGAATTCCAATTTCTTCCTGCTTTAGCACTGTAGGTTCTAGTACTTCACTTTTATTTTATATATATATATATATATTAATATTATATACATATATATATAAATATATAATTTTCATGAAATTGATATTTTAGATATAAATATTTATAAGCTTTTGTTTTGATACAAAATACCTTCATACATATTTTATGTACTTTAGTTTTTAAATCTTAAAATATTTATCCATGTAAATTCGTAGTTAGTACTGTTAAATGTAATATCAAGCGTTTCCATTACAATTTACTTATCTTTGATGATTTTAACGAAGATGGGAGAATAAAACAATTTCTAAGTAATTTGATATATATGGCTCATATATCTGAAAATGTTAAGGGACTAGAACTCTGAATAGTAAACGCACCAATTTTTTCACAATATAAAAGCGTTATTTTGTTGAAGTAAAAGTAATCAAATTCTGCGAAATCTCTTTTTTGATAACTGTAAAAATTTGAGGCTTATATATTTAAGACATCTGTATTGTTTTTATGTCACATTTTCATTTTTTTCACAACTCTCTGAGCTATTTGTATTAAAAGCTTACATTTTCAGTTACAATTTAAAAAAAAAATAAAAGATTATATATCGTCGTTGGTATACATTGTTGCAATTCACAAATTTTCATTGATTTCTAAATATTATTGCATTTCAGCACTGTCACTACTTTTGACAACTTCAACAATTCATTTCCATTAGGAGTGTTTTGTTGTTGTGTTGTGGCTAATGCCACCTGTCTGACGTAGTCAGAACGAGGCTCACGAAATTCATTATAGCAAGGGGCTAGAAGTACGCCTGTCGTTGGCCTAGACCTTGAGCACCATACAGGTTACAGTACGAATTAGCTCTGCGTAATTCCTCGAAGGGACGATAGATGGCAACACCACCTATCTCCATCTTCACAATTTTGCCATGGGACTAGAGGGGAGGGAAATCCATCGCTCTATTGCGAATGATTAATTGATAAATAATAAGGAAAAGCAGATGTAGCTTGTTATTGCCCCTAATGTTAACAGCGAAACAGAAAGTTAAAAGAAGAATGCGTGTGCTTTGCATCTTTTACTGGCACAATTAACTTTTCTATTTCTTGAACTTCAAGAATACAATAATACTGGAGTAACCATTAGTCACTTAGTAGTTTTTTCTGTGCTATTTTACCACTTTTTACATTTACTATCAACAAAGTTAATAATTTTTCACGAGTAAGTGCAGTACTTTTTTCCTTTGTCCCATGCTTATTTAATAAAGATTCAGACCTCTCGCAATGAATTTTTCTTATTTACAGGTTAGTCTTCCATTCCTGCTTGAAATCAGGTTGAAAAAAAAAATTTAATACTCCAACATTTAAAAAACGCCAACATAAATACACCACCTAAATTCTACGTTTAAAAGCAACGGAGTGAAGCTTACACACACACACGCCATTGCAAACCAGCTACAAGTGGTTCAAAACGGATTAAAATCAGCTAGAATTGGTTAAAAAAAACTTTCGATTGCTAAATTTTATACTTTAACGGGATCAAGTAATCATTATTCTATAGAATACCTAGTTAAATTGTAAAATTCAATAATTTTATATACTTTAACTGACTTTCCCTGTTATTTCATGAATTCCTAGTTATTCTATGAAATAACGGACTTCACTCTTTAGCGCTAACATATATATTGACAATTTAAAAATTGTATTGATTAATTGAACACATTTATCAAAGCTCATACATTATTCTATCAAACTCAATCTCAAGAATCTGTTCTGTCCGTCTAAATAAAGTATATAATTCAACCTCAGTTAGCTGAATACAATGCATAACTTTGATGAAGATATGTATTAGATTTAAGGAGCGCGCGGCCTATCGTATAAGCTTAGTCGATATCTATTTGCGGATACACACAAGATCTGCTCCTCTCACTATGTTCCAACTCCCCCTCAATGAGACTAATGGGAATGTTTGAACTTAGGGAACATTGAATATTGCACTGTATGGAATGGCATGTAACAGGAATCAACGCAGGAGTATATTAGCTACAATTGACGCATGAAGCAACACGTAGTGCGTATTATTCCACAGCACTAATGAGACACATAGAAATGCACCGTTAGAAATCACTCAGAGGAAGTAGTAAAGTGTATGCGTGTCTCTAATGAGCAGGGAAGTAAAACGACAAGCTAAGGTAATCAGCACCGAATCTATATAGGTATACCTTGCTGCACATTGCAAAACATGTCCGATTCTATTTCATTTTTGCCTCATAATGTGTAATTCTAGCCAATAATTTGGATGCATTTAAGAACATGTCGGTTTAAAAGCTGCGTTTCAGTTATAATTACGGATACATTTAATTTGGTGATGTTATACGTCTGATCGGAAACTAGTCTAGTTCTAAGCATGATAATGCTTTTCTCTGTTTCTGAACTGTTGGTTAGAAGTAATGCTACTTAATTAAATATTTATCCTATGATTAGTTAGAAATATATTGATTCAAGCGTAAATTTTTTATTTTGTTCACCAGACCTTTATTTGATAACACTGCTTAAAACATAATTATTCCGCAAAAATTTAATTGATTGATAAATATGAATTATACTCTTATAAACACATAAAGAGAAAGAGAGAGTGATTCACAATAAAATTGTCATATTGTATGGATTGATCCAACAGAAGAATCTGTGACCGTGGTAGCAAGGTGATCATTATCATAAACTGGCTTTCGTCGAGTCAGTGGTTCAAGCTCTAATGCCATTAAGACATACCATTTAGAAGGGTTAATGCATGTTAAATCTATTGTTGGAGTAGTGAGGAAGTTCGGAGATTAAGGCGTTAGATCAGGAGTCACCGTCACTTAAATGTTTTTCAAAACTGCGAAGTCCGTCTTGAATAGCATTTTTGTTGTTTCGTACATCAACTGTAATTAACGCTGAATCATTTCAACAAATTTATTACCCCCCTCCTCCCTCTTCTGCTCTCACTCTCTTTTACAATCTTTATTCAAATTTAATCTAGTAAATACTCAAAATTTATAATTTGATAAATGGATAAGAAATTACAATTTTCTAATTACAACTGTTTTAAATGCTTCGTATCATTAATAAAATTACAATTTTATATCATAAATATAAATAAAAGCATTTACAATATGCATCTATTTCTTCCAAATATGATTGACAATCTGAAAAACGTATTATTTTCTAAGGTTAGCATGGAAATTACATTTCTCATTCAGTTTGTACTTGTAAATTTTTTTTAATTTCAGAGAACAAATATTTAATCTTTAGTAAAACTTTTTACCAAAACTTGTTTTCCCTATAAAATCCACATTAAGTTTCATCGTCATACTAGAGTTTATCGAACTATAGTACTAATGAAGGTCTTTATTTTATTCAGTAATACTAATAAAAAGCGCGTTCAAATGTAATATAGACTGGTGTCTGAAAGATTTCAGGGAAATCATCTCTACAGCAGTTGAAAAGCATGGTAATGGAACTTTGAAAGAGCCTGCAGGCAATCAGTTCCATTGCTGACGCAGATGTCTCTATGCCATATAAGGCTTCCTCTACATTCCGTGAAGAAGGTCAAAGGCTATTGATATAAAAGCACTTTTCAGTATCATCAAGTAGCTTGATCTTAGATGAAATGCAATGCATTTTTAAACAATGCATTTTTAACGAAACAACAATGCATTTTTAAACTTCAGTAAGCATAATAAGAACGTTTTTGCTTCGAAGTTCTACCTAATTTATAATTAAATCAAACTAAAGAGTTAAACGAGTGAAATCGCAGAATGACGTGTTTGGACTGTAAGATGGGTGATATGATAACATCCAACTGAAAATTCGTAGAATTCCATGCATTTCTATAACAGTGCATGAACTTCTACGCATGAATCTTAGTTTAATGCTAACAACAGTTGACAATGTACATATAATTATGCAACAAATTTTCTTCACACAAGGAATTGTTTCAGCATCAATTATGAAAGTCCTAGGCAAGACAAGAGAAGTTCCCCGTACTTTTTTGACTTCACCGAAGGTGGGATTACGACATATATATCGTACTTTGTTTGAAGAGCACCTACCTATGTACGCCCTACATTTGGTGTAGAATTTCACTTCCCATAACACTTTCATTGCATAAAAGTTGAATAATGCCTTGTTGTGCCTTCGTGGGAACATCCATCACACAACTCTGGTGTTACAAATGGTTGTTGAAAGTTCTGAGAACTACCAGTACTGCTACTACTGAATATCATGAAAAATGAACATAACTTATTTAGATTAAGGAAGATTTTCCAATTTTATGAACATTTTTGAATATTTTCACACATATTATAATAATTAACTTCTGAAGTGGAAGCAAAAAGCTATATTGGATCTCACATATTTCAAACACGGTCTACAGACATGAATGGCATCAGAGCTGACCTTTCCTAACTTCCATACTACTCTAATTAGAGAACCCAATAATTTAACGTCTATCAGCCCCACTACACGATAGATATTTAGGTCACAAAAGCAACAGATATATATATATATATATATATATATATATATCTTTCTCATATATGTATAGATAATTTGATTAGTATTTTCTTATCTTAGATATTTGTTTTATAGTCTTAGATAACGAAAAATAAATTTAATTCTTATTTAACTCAGTGATTAATAAAATATTGTAATTGCTTTTAATTACTTTTACAAGCATATGGATACTAGGAAATGAATAAAAGGAATTCAAAAAACACAAAATACTTATTAATTCTCTTTTGATGCTACTCATGCGGACGCTGTAGCCTAGTGGTCAAGGTCTCCTACTCGTGGCTTAGTTGTAATTAGTTCGAGAATAGGAACGCTGAACACCCACCATGTAGAGAGGGTCTTTTCATGGTAAATCTGTAGCGGATCAAGCGTTCTCTCGTTGGTGTGGAAGTTAGGATACGGGGGTGCAGCTCAGGTGTCCTTGCCATTTGATAATTGTTCAAAATTACGAGGGTCGTTACCGACAGCTCTCGTGCAGCTTTCAAGTACGCGACGTTGTTATAATACTTACTTGATGGTACTCTTTTAACCCCTTAACTGTCAAGGATAAGTTAGGAAATTCACCCCCTCCCAAAGTCACCGATTTTCCCACAAGCGCGCTTTGTAACTCGGTTTATTGGGGAGGAAGGGGGAAGAAAAGGCATGTTTTCTCCCCCAAAAAAATGTTTACTTTCACTTTAAAAAAGAAAGGAAAAAAAAAAGATAAAATAATAAAATGAAACTAAAAAACCTAATCTCTAGAGTTATAATATAATAAAACATAAATTATAAATTATCTGTTCTGTGATATATCCTGAAACATGGTTGAACACATAAACTAGTATCGCATTCAGCGCATTCGTACAAAAAATTAAAAAGCTCATATTAAACACGGTAAGCGAGAATGGCAGCAAATGAAGAATAGCAAAAATCCCACTCAAACGAAATAACAAGAAAAATTGCTTAGCTATGAATTTCCTCGTTCCTGGAATGTACCCTTTCAAATCCCGCCCCCCCCCCTCTTCTTTGAAATAAGTAAATTTTTAGAATCACAGTCAATGCCACATGTTACTGTATTCCAAATCCGTGAGAATAGTTTCAAGCACAGCAGCACAATGCAAAAGATCTTCTTTTGGAAGGACGTATGCACACTACCGAGGCAGTAAAGACACCGGCTCAGCAGGACGTGTATATACGCTAGCCGCACTTAAGGGGTTAATATTGTATGCACTTTTGGGATAGAAAATTTTAAAAAATGGATTTTTCAATGTGATGGAGTTGAAAAAATATTTTTTTAAAAATAATTCAGTATATTTATAAACTGAATCCAACCCAAAATATGAATTAGAAGTCGATATTAATTGCTTAATTGTCTTCAAAACGTACATTTTTCATGTTTCATCATCATAACATTTCATGGGAATCAAAGAATTAAGTTTACAAATTGACATTTAAATTACAATAATGCAAAATTGCAAAATCTTTACATACTTTAAGTTATCAAGCAATTAAGTAATGTATTGTAATTATTATTCTCCATGCAATATTTTGGTACGGAAATTTAAACAATGAAACAATATACTAAGATATTTAGTTACTATGCAACAGTCCTGCCTATTTCTAAAAATGAATGGAAACCTATTTACGAAAAAATAATGAACACAAATTGAACATTAATTTATTAATAACGTTTCTTTTGCAATCCAATATTCGTCAGAGGCTGCAGTAGCCAAATGTCCATCGCTTCGAGTTCGAAACTTAATCTCACTAAAGTAGGCATGTGCCGAGTGGAATATTGGTTCCTATTCATCCTCGTTATAGTACCAAGACTTGAACTTACAACATCGTTATTAATGCTGATTTTTCCATAATTAGTTGTTAATAATAAAAAAAGGAAAAATAAGAAAACTACTTGTCAATGTAGAATTTAAAATGCTTTTTGCAGTGGAAATATTCTAATAAAAAATCTAAGCACTAATTAATATTTCAAAAATTTTAAAAGGTATACTATTTTTACATATATATATATATATATATATATATAAATAACCGATATAATTCTTGTTAAAATAATTTAATAAGTGATGAGAAAAGTTTCAAGAAGATAGATACGAATTTAAAGACTCTTTTGCATTTCGAATTCTATGAAGTGTGAAAAAGCAAACAGGAAAAATAAAGAAGTATTTTTTTCCAAGTCTTAAGTAGTATTTCATGTAGATCCCATTTTGCGATATTCTAATTTTGTGCAAAAGTTACTCTTATTTTCTCAAATGGATTTAAATGAGTATAATACAGGATAAATGTTTATACTTTCTTTTTTCTTTTCTTTTTACTTTAAAATGTTAGTAAATGATTTTCTTCACTTGTCAGTAAATGAAAAAATTTTACTGATATCGAAGTTTGAAAGAAAAAGAAAATGCAGTACTTTTTTTTTTTTATTTTGTGTATCTTTTATTTGTAACAGAGGAATATTTACCATAATTATTTTGCTTAAAATTCATTTACGTTTTTTTTTTTTTTTTACATTAACTTAAATAATTAATTTATAATAACAATAAATGGTAATTAGTAATTCAATACGTAATAAAATTTTCATTTCAAAAGTTACTGAAGACAAATGAATCAAAAAGAAATTGAAATTCTTTGTTTTTTTTAAATAAAAGAAGAAAAATACTTAAGACGACCAAACTCAGTGAGAATTTCCTAGCTCTAATTTCATTGTTAAAATTAGTATGGTTATTAAAATGTTTCTAAAATCATCCTTAGTTTAAATTTTAAATTTCGATTGCTATTTCATGAGAACTTCAAAATTGCTGGTGCTTAAAAACAAGCACTAAGTTTCTTTAATACAATACAAGGATTCAGTTCATCAAATTGTAAAAAGGCAAAACCCATTAGATAATAATTGTTTTTCTTTTACACTCATTTGCAGTTTGAATATTCACAAACATATAAGTTAACAAATCGCAAGAAAGCAGTTATAGTTCATGGTCCTTCAACATATTAAGAAAAAAAATTCCGAGCAAATTGGTATGGTTAAAACATATAAGTATTTGATTATTTTAATAATATTTTCGGTAAAAGAATATAAACTTCTGTTAACGGTTTTTATTAAAATTTAGCAGGGTCAAGCATTATAAAAATCCCTTGTTTAAAAATAAAAGTATAATTTTATTAATTACATTTACATGAAATCCTCAAATTAATAGAGAAATTACTCATGAAACATTTTAAACTGTTTAAAAACTTTTGCAAAGAGAATTTTCTAAATTCTCTGAATGAATTAAACAATAAAGTACCCCGTAATACTTAAATAAATAATTTTTCAGCGAATTTATTGATTATATTCAGCTAATATATTTATTAAAGGAACTAATGCTCACAAAACAGGATATCAAATAAGTGAATCTATTCAACAGATCAAAGCTTTAGAGAGTTTCAAATAACCTATGTGAGAGATATATTCATTTAATAAATGAAGTAGTAAGCAAAATATCATTTGATATTAATTAGAGCTTAAAATATTTACACAATGATA
>BMAV01013469.1:240588-251180 GCA_019973955.1 Trichonephila inaurata madagascariensis | reverse complement strand
ATACAGAGAGATAGATAGCACTAGAAATGAATTTTATTGTCAGTGTGGAATAGTGTTTGATGATGTTTTGTTACAGTCACGATACTTTTAGAATTATCTGTGATCTTTCTGGTTCCCTTTAAAATAATTTAATTATTTTTAAATATAAAAAAAACAATTTTTTTTCATTAAAAAGGAGGATTTTTCCTTGCATTTTATTATTTTTATGTAATTTGAATTTGCTACAGAAATACACTTACAGAATACAGAAATCATATCAGAAAAAATACACTTGATTTTAAAATTAGTATAACTTAAGTTCTTGTGATGAATTATTTCTAAAAATATTTGATAGATTTATATGAAGTTTTGTATGTGCATACATATATACTTTTATAATATAAAATATAGTAAGCAATATATTTATGGCACAATCACAAGATAGTTTGTACGGCTCATCTCTCACCTTCCAGAACTCTAAATAAAAATTGAAGCAAGCAAAAATTTAATCATTTTGAATAGAAATTAATTGTGCTTTCATAAAGTAAATCCATACTGCAAATGAGGGTCTCTGTAATAGTTGATCTCTCACTTTCAACAGCACTGCTGTTTTATGGTTGGTGAATTCTATGAGAAAAGGAAGGATAGAGTTATAATTGTCCTGTGACAAGAGCATCCTAAACATGCTCTTAGTGGTACAGATCTGGAGATTCACTAAGTTAGTTCACCCACAAAACTCCATCTTTATCTGAAAATCTTCGGCTAAGTGTGTCCCACAAAGACGAGGATGGCTATTTAGAAGAAAATAATTCATGGCTTACTGCATTACCTGAAAAGGCAAAGAGAGATTTCTGATTATATCTCTACGACAGCGTTTCTCAAACTATGGGGCGCGCCCCCCTTGAGGGCGTGACAACTCTTCGAGGGGGGCAAGAGCTAATTGAAAAGTCAAAAACAAAAGATTATTTTAAAAAATTATTAATTTACTGAAAGTAAACAAACAAAAATCATTCTGATATAATAAAAAATACACATTTACTCTGATATATCACACTTATAAATGTATCAGTGCTACTGTACTATCTGTATTTCATAACTAATTTAAGAATACTAAATTAAGAACAAGTTTAATAATTACCAGTGACCCCATGGAGTTGTCACATAAAATTATGTAAAAAAATTTAATGCTTATCTCTTGATAATTTGTACAGTTCATAATAAACTCCTTCACTGCCGATTAAAAGTTACGCGATTCGCTTACCAGTACCAAAGGTTTTCAACATAGGTATGCTATGTGATGTATTGTGGGGGGGGGGGCCCGGGTTAAAGACGCAAATAATCTAAAATAAGTAAACCCTTCGCAAACATTGTCAAGGTCCTTTTATTGCATTCCAAAGCCTTCGGAATAATTTTATGGATGGCAGTGCACAGAAATATCGTACTTGAAAAGACGTTTATATAAGTCTGGTGAAATTAACGCTTTGGCTGAGTGAGACGTTTATATACTCCGGTGGCACTTAAGAGGTTAAAGTCGTATCGTAGTCTTAGAATCAAAATATAGTATTATTGAATTCAATACATTGTTATTGTATGAGGGGGGCAAGATGAAAATTATGATTGAATATTGGGTCTTGAGTATTGAAACTTTAAGAAGCACTGCTCTATGAACAGTCGCACAGCCTTTGGCAAAGACAATGAGGTACTCGAGGCCATACAATTTACAGAATGTTATGACCATCAAATTTTCGCTAACATGCTTGTATCTTTCTTGGATACTAGATTTTACGTAGCCTTCCTTGGTTCTCTCAAAATAAAGGTACTCTTACGAAGAAATCTGGATTTATCTGTGAACCGTATGGTTTGAAGATCATCCTTTGTCCAAATTCGGCGTTCCCTGTGCCAGGGTACCAGGGAGTACGTAGATGTGAGTAGGACGTTAATAAAATAAATAGAGAACTTTATATTTTGTAGTATATACATAAACTTTGGTTTCTGTAGTTCCCCGTTGTCTTTAAGACAATTGAGAAACTTGATTTACTCGTGTTACAACTCGAAGTAATGGACAAATAAAGATCTTGATCGTTGCAACCTTTGGGAAACTTTGTCTAGGAATTCCTCTACTTCCTCGGTTATCACTCACTTTAGCATGCAGATATTGAACTTCATTGGTCATCATAGCTCTTAGACGATCTTATTCGTCCATCAAATAAGATCGTAGAAGACTATCTTGATTTCTACGAATCTTCTTTATTAATATTTCTCCGCGAGTTGCATGCGTTGGAAACATCATTAAATTATCTAACAATCAACACTCAAAGCATTCCTAGCTCAAATATTCCCAAATGTTTCGTCACCTAGCTTCATTATTCAATCGTCGGTGGTTACTCATTTGAACTGTTTGCATTTGACTTGCCTCAAACAGTGCACAAAATATTCCATGAATGCCACCAAGTTATATGAACAAACGATATGAGGAAAGAAGGCAGTTGCAGTTTCCTCTAAATGCACAGACCACATCCACGTATTCACTTAACTTAGTCAACACTAAAATTTTCACAGTTTGCTTAAAAGAATTAATTGTATCTGTAGTTTATTACTTTTCGATAAATTATTCTGCACACACTTTATTTATTACACCTGCATGCAAAAATAATAATAATAATAAAAAAAAACTGAATATTGAACAAAAGTAAGAATTTCAAAATAAAATGCTTAACATGTATAAAGCACCGTTTCATTATAATTAATTCAATTTAATTAAAATAAATAACTTTAGACAAATTTAAGATGTTTTTGTTGAATTCTCTAAATTCTCACATTATTTTAAGATGGATAAAAAGTTCATAAATTAAAGTACATTTATGTTATATATAAAGGATTAAGCCATATAACAAAGCTTAATTCAATATCTAGACACAAAAATATCTGTTTTTTTTAATTTTTTTTTACTAAGAAACGCAACAGATCAGTTAAGAGTTTTTTTTTCTAAACTCTTGACCCACTGCATAAGTAGGCCAAAAGTTTGACCACATTATTTTCAACAGTTGGCCCTACTAAGTCCAATTCTTTTGGGTCAGGGCAACTGAAGCAACGGTTGCCTGGCAACAGGTCCAGTGCACCGTCTCCAACTTCCACAAGGAGTCGGATCGATTAGACTGTGACGTCACTTCCTCTCGATACCATCTCTTGATCCTGGTGAAGGAGGCGGCGGATAAAAATTTAAGAGTTTCAGACAGAGAAAGACAACGTGTCAATGAAATAATAGTAATATTTCCCCGAGAAAATATATTTGAAAATATTTTTCCGGAATTGGTTGACGGATTTCTCTTGTTAAACTTTAGGAGCAACCTTTTTATTTTATTCGGATAAATTTACTCGATAAAGAATTTTGAGTTTTTAGATTGTTATAGTAAACTTTTTTCGGAAAAAATGCCACTTTAATAATTATATTTTTTTTTCAAAAAAAATTGACAGTGATAAAATGGGTTGGAATGCATGCAATAAAATTAAATCAATTTTAGGAAAGTTGTAGCTGCTTATTGCAGCTCTTATATATTTCACTTGCACTAAGGTTATGCAATTTTAAATTTTTTAAAATTTTTTCACATTCAAAATATTTTAACGTTTACTCTCATGACAAGATACATATCAAAGGTTTATCTAAGACAACATAATCAAAACTATTCATTCACGCATAAATTATTTAAGATAAGCTAGATCTTCACACCCTTCAAGAATTTTTTTTTTCGTTTTTAACATTGCTTTGACATGCATGCGCAGATTTTTATTTTCGCCGTTTTAATTAGAAAATTAATTTTTTGCGACCACTTTTCAGGAAAGTAAAAGTATGCAGGAAACAAAATTAAGCTATAATTTAAACAAGATGCTATTTATCAGCTATAAAAATAATTCTTTTTACCAAATATAGCTTTTAACTCATATTTAACTGTTTATTATAGCTTTTGAGTGAAATATGCCTTAATGATGGAATGTTCTAAACATAAGGCTCCTTTTCTTGTAGCACACATAAAACAGAAAATTCTTTCTCGTTGATTTATATTTCCGTTAGCTCTAATTTATTAATATTACAATAATTATGTAGAATTATATCATCCATGATTTTTTTCTAGATTTTATTCTCCTCTATAACTTAGAAATTTCCCATTCTACTCACTTTTTGCATTGTGAAAAAAAATAAAATAAAATAATAGACTTAGTTTAACTTTTTCTGCAAAACTTTCAATGGGTTCATTTTTTTTTATTTATTTAAGTTTTGATTGTCACATGCACTAATTTAGAAGTTAGTTGGCGTATGTACAACTATTTTATTGTTCTATTCCTCTTTTAAATTAAATTTACATCATGTCGATGATATGTAACAGTACTACATTATTCAAAAATCACCAACACATTTTTTTTTTTTTTTTTTTATGTTTGTTCTCTAAAGGAACGTTTCGTAAATATAAGGTACATTAAATGTACCCTACCTTTGCCTACCCTACCTTTTCAGGTACAATAATCTTAAACCAATTTCTGTAAAAGTAGTTTCTTTCTTTTTTTTTAGATTACCACAAACATTACAATACAATTTTGCCATTGTCGGCAGTAGCTTTGCATATCTCTTCAAACTTTGTGTAGCTGGTCCGTTGCATTTAGCATAATTTTTCCTCTAAAAGATAATTTGGCTTCTTTGAGAAACATTTTAGGCTTAGAAGAAAGCCAAAAATCACTCTGAACCAGGTAGGGAGAAAATGTAGTCTAATAAAGCAGTAAATTTGTGCTGATTTTGGCCATGAAAAAGATTTAGTAAAGTATAGGGACAGTACTGTTATCGTGATGGAATTACCAATTGCCCACTGCTCGCAAGAACCACTGTTTGTGTCTTCCGTCGTTGAGAAGGCAGCCTAGAATCACTTTGTAGTACTTCTGGCTGATGGTTATACTGTGTGGAGCAGAATACTAGGAATAGACAACAGAAATGGGTTAAAAATGAAGGATAAAATGATTCCAACATTGTTTCAGGCCTGTAATTTTTCTTTTGCTCACAGAATGTTGGACGTTTCCATCATGTAGCCTGTTGAATTTTGCAGATCGTTTTTACTTGAAAATCATCAAGTTAATATAAAACGCAATGTTGTACAGTTTCTTAAGTTGTTTTTGCCATTTTGTTTAAAACAAATATTTTCAATTGCCTTCCCTTATTAATAATAGCTTTTTCTCAGAATTCAGCTGATGATCGAAAGCTTCAAATTACAGTAAGGAATTCAAGCCTCTGAGTTAAAATAGCTTAGATTAGTGCTACAAAATGTGTCTCTTTATCATATTTGCTTACTTAATTCACTGTCGGATGTTTTTCGACACACATCGAACATACCGAATTCCAGTCTGCAATTTGCTATTAATCTATACAGGCTTTCAGGACACTAATGGTTCTGACGACCTAATTCAGCTTTTTACTAGTACTTTCTTAAAAGTTAAATAAATTCAAGCGTCAACAATTTGGTTTGGAGAACCACCACTAGATGTTTCCACCTACGAAATAGCTCTCCCACATGGACACTAGTCGTGTCTGCAAAGGCTTATCTGCCAAAATGCTGTTAATCATATAAAAAAGAAAAAAAAAGCTTTCCTTAAAGCATGAAATATCTGAAGGTATATTCAATACGTTTACTACGTCGTTATCTATTTCCTAAATATAATGGACAAAATTCAAGAAAGTCTGTTTCAAATCCCTGGAAATATTACTTTTTGTACCAACTTAAATCCTTGAAAAGTGGTAAAAGTATTTTAATAACATATTTATTAATATTTTATATGTAAAACATACCTTTGATCACTAATTTATGCTTTTCTTTTGTCTTCTTTAAATTTGGGGATAAAAATCCGCTAAAAATCAATGATCTGCTAAAATTATCTACATGAAACTTTTGTAAAGAAAGATTCCCTATATATAAGAATGTGTATTTATATAACTAATAATGATAATTTATGAACTAATAATGATGAAATGGAAATATTTATTCCTGCGGTAATACAATTGTATTCGTCTCTACAATTAATTCTTTAATTAAATGAAGCTTTAAATCCAATATATATGTATAATTTCCCTTATAATAATTACAACAAATATACAGCTATTTTCGAACTAACAATGAAACATTTAAATGAACGATTTTTTTGTTTTGTTTTGATTTTACAACGAAAACATTTTAACTGATTTTATCAGTTGTTTTCCTAAGTTAAATAGTGGAACATTTGTCAACACAATTTTCTTTTCAGAAAAGAAAATATTTAAGTATATTTTGAATTTTGGGGGATATCAAACACACACATACACAGAAAAAAATCCACTTGAGACAAAAGTAACAAAATCAACACAAAAAAAAAACCGTGAGAAGAAAAGGTAACCACATGGGGAAATATCTCCTTTTGTTCCACACTCGAGCAGATGAGATAACCATAGAACCAGTCACAATATTCTAGAGCCAAAATAGACAGAGATTGTCTAGCAAGTACTTTCGATAAAGGCATATAAAAGGAAACTCTTACCTAGTATGCAATTGAATTTATTCTGTTTTCTTTCCTCTTTTCTCCTTGTTCGCGTTATTGTGGCCACGGTAACCGAGTGGTTATGGTTGTGGACTCATGCCTGGCGTTGTGTTCTTGTGCCACTAAAGACCCTTCGATTAGAAGGACTGAAGCAGGTTAAATCTGTCGAGGCTTGAACTTCTCACAGTGGCGTAGTGTGAAAGTTTGAAGAGTGGGGTACCCTCTCTTGTGTCTTCCTCCTTGAGCGAAGTTTAACCCCTTAACTGACGGGGAAAAGTTACAATATTACGAAACCCACAGTGCCACCGTTTTTTCCACAGGCGTGGATTGTTACACGTTGAAAAGGTGTGTTTTTCTTCTAAAAATTGTTTACTTTCACTTTAAAAGAGAAAGAAAACATAAGGATAAAATAACAAAATAAAAATAATTCATCTCTAGAGTCAACAATATAATAAAAAATAAATTATAACTTATCTATTCTGTGATATATCCTGAAGCATGATTTAACACATAAGCCAGTATCATATTCAGTGCATTCGTACAAAAAATTAAAAAACTCCTATTACACACGGTAAGCGAAAATGACAGCAAATGAAGAATAGAAAAGAACACACTTAAAAGAAAAAAACAAGAAAAACTTCTTTGCAATGAATTTATCATTCCTGGAATATACCCTTCAAATTTCTTCCCCACCTTTTCTCCGAAATAAGTAAATTCTTTAAAAGCACTGTCTATGTCATTTTATTGTATTCCAAAGCCATGGGACTAGTTTTAAGCAGTGCAGCACAATGCAAAAAGTCCTCCTTTGGAAAGACGAGTATACACGTCCAGGGCACTAAAGGCACCACCTCAGCAGGACGTGTAGATAGGCTCGCGGTACTTAAGGGGTTAAAATTTAAAATCCGTCACTAATAGCCCTCATGTTGCGATAAAGTGCATCGTAAATAAACAATCACTCTCGATCAACTACTAGATCAACTCGAACCTATGTACTACAAGATTTGGTTTGTTATTTTAATTACGTCGTACTCTAAAGAAATGTAAAAACTACTGGCAACGGACCTCCTTATGTACTAAAATTCGTGGAAGGAATATTAACGATTATCTTATAAGCTTAATTTTAAACCATTTTACTGAATGCTATAGGTCTATGAGAAAATATTTTGACAATTACTTGGATTTATTTAATCATTGTTTTTACAGTTGTATTGGGATGTATTGAAAATTTGTATTATGTGAAACTCATTCAAGATGATTATTTTTATTTAAAAAGTTAACATATTCACTAAAATTTTGTAGCTTCTTCTATAAAAATTTAGTGTAATTTTTACTTATGAAGTCGTATTAAATGGGTAAAATGCTGTGTGTAAATGAATTGCGCTATCCAGACCTTCATCTATAAGAAGAGATGAACCGGTGATTCCAACATGTTGAATTGTCAACTTAATTAACATTTCACATTAAGTTTTAGCAAATTCCTCAAGATGTTGAAAGATGAAAACTTATAAGAATAGGTATGGAAAAGAGAGATCCCACTTTATTCAGAAGGTAAAAAAATCATTTTTGCAGAATGCAATAATTATCTACTTAACTGCAAATTAAAATGTACGCGATTTACTTCTCAGAGCGGCCATTTTTCATACAAGCAAGGGTATGCGATATACCTGTACTGGGAGAAAAAGAAAAGGCATAAATAAGCATATTTTCCCTGAAATAAGTAAATCTTAAGCAAACACTATGATAGTTATTTTATTGTATTCCAAAGCCTTCAGAGTAGTTTTATTGTTAGCAGTGCAAGGAGAAAGATCGTATTTCGAAAAGGACTTATATGTCTGTCCATGCTACTTAACGCACACCGGTTGAGTGAAAAGTATATATTAATACAGCATTTCGCAAACTGTGGGGCGCGCCCCCCTTGGAGTGCATGACAACTCTACAAGGAGGGCTCGAGCATATTGAAAACTCAAAAAAAAAGACTATTTTTAAAAACTATTAATTTACTGAAAGTAATCAAACAAAATACATTCTGACATAAAAAAAATACACATTTACATTGATATATTACACTGATAAATGTATCAGGGCCACACAATGTATTGTATGATTAATTTAACAATACTAAGAGCAAGTTTAATAATTACAAGTGACTCCATGGGATTGTCATGTATAAAATTATGTACAAAACTTAAAACTTATCTTTATAATTTGTGTGATTTATAATTAATCCCTTCACTGCCGATTAAAAATTACACGGTTCGCTTACCAGTACTAACGGTTTTCAAGGTAGGGGTGCTTATGTACTGTATTGAGGGGGGCGGAAGGAATAAAGAAGCAAATAATCTGAAATAAGTAAATCCTTCGCAAACAGTGCCAATGTCCTTTTATTGCATTTTAAAGCCTTGGGAATAATTTCATGGATAGCAGTGCAGAGAAAAGTTCGTACTGCAGAAAGACGTGTATATACGTCCTGGGACATTAACGCTTTGACTCAGTGAGACGTTTATATACACTGGTGGCATTTAAGAGGTTAAGGTCAAATCTAGTTTTAGCGTCAAATCATAGTATTATTGAATTCAATGCGTTGTTATTGTATGAGTGGGGCGCAATGAAAATTATGATTGAATATTGGGTCGCGGATATTGAAACTTCGAGAAACACTGTATTAATGCCACTGCAGTTAAAAGTTTAAAACTAATATGTAAGTAAAACTTACTATTTAAGTATAAAAAAAGGATTTAGAAATGCAATCTTATCTACTTTCAGTGGAATATTTAGCTCAAATGAAAGTTTGTTTTTATCTTATTACATATTATTATATAACGGCATATTAATGCGTATTATTATTTAAAGATGGAATGAATAATATTGCTTTATTTAATAGTCACTAAAAATCTTAAGTCTGGAAAAAAAATCTACGTTTTTAACATGAATCAAATTCTCTTCTTTTACTGTTGAGTTGAAAAAACAGCCTCTTGAGGGAAGCGGAATCATTTTACGTTACTTTTCTTCAGATCTGAAAAAAAAGGACGAGGGAAAACGAAAACTGAGAAATAAAAGTCTCACGAGTAACAAAAAAATGAATAAAATAAACAGAAATTGTAGCTTAAGGTTTTTCACTCTCTTGAGATTTTGAAATCGACCATTTTTTTTTTACTTTAAATCCTATGCATAACGCGTTTTATGTAAAGATGAAATAACGATGAATAAAACAGTGTCAAAATTAACTAAATAGAAACAGGAGGGAAAAAAGAATATTCATTTTTTCTTTTATAAAGACTACAAAGGTTTTTTTTTTTTTTTAAATTAAGTGGAATATTTCATTCAGATAAAAGAAAATTTAGCATAACTTAATTCAATTTATGTCACATTGCTTGAAATTTATTGAACAAGCTATTTGAAGTAAACGCCATAATTCAGAAAAATGAGTAATTTAAATAGAATAAAGGTCATTTATATAATAGAGCTGATTTCGTACACACTATAGACTTCCCAACCGGTCACTTAAATACTTTGAACTTGACGCATTGATTGTATCTTGCAATTATACAACCCTTTTGTCACTCAATGATTGTTTTTAGTGAATTCTAAAACAACCATGGACAAAAAAATTAGCGTACCAAGAAGGGTTCGTCAAAATGAAATGAAATGTTACATACGTAATGACTATTTTGATATAAGTAACTGATTAGCAAATCAAAGAAAAAAGATAATTTATTTCAGAGAAAAAAGAAAATGAAGGTAGGATTTAATACCCTGTTAAACCCCCTCTAGCACGAATGCACGATGTGATACGATCGGGCAATGAGCCATGCGAGTTTTGTATGATGTCTTGAGACATTTCGTTCCATATTTGCTGTAACCTTGCCTCTAGTTCGTTCAAACTCGTGGGATGCCCAACTCAACTTCCCAAATGATCCCAGATATGCTCGATTGGAGACAAAACTGGAGGAAGGGTAGTAATAGTGCAGATACAGTCTTGAGACACCCTTGCCGTGTGAGGCAGAGCATTATCTTGTTGAAAAATGGCTCCTGGGAGCCGTTGCATGAGTGGCAACACATGTAGT
>BMAV01013469.1:230502-240504 GCA_019973955.1 Trichonephila inaurata madagascariensis | reverse complement strand
CCTTATACCATCACAGTTGTGGGATCGGTGTGTCGCTGTAAGACAATGGCAGGATTGAGGCGTCCACCACGGGGTCTCCACACACGAACACGAATGTCATCACTGCTGAGATTGAATCTGGATTTGTCGCTAAAGATGACCTGTTTCCATTCCACTGCAGTCCAGTTTCCTCGCACGCGGTACTACTCTAAACGGAGGCGTCGATGGGTGGGCATCAAGGGCAGCACACGTAATGGGCGCCGCAATCCCAAACGTCTTTCAGCCAGGCGCCTTAGTATGGTTCTAGAAGACATTGGTTACTCCAGTGAAGGTGCCAACTGTGCCTGGATGGCGGCCGATAAAGCAGTTGGATGTACGCGTGCTTTTCTTACGATCTGGCGGTCTTCTCGACGACTGGTCTGTCGAGTTCGTCCTGAGCCTGGTCTTCGTGTAAATGACATCTCTCGAATCCACTGGTCAAAACACCTCATCACAACACAATCAGAGGGGCCTAATTGAAGAGCTACTCGCCTAGCTGACCACCCAGCTTCCATCATGCCGATGATTCTCCCCCTCTCAAACTGCGACAGCTGCTCATATTGTCTTCGAAAATGGTGTAATAGCATGTCTATCTCAGCTCTTACTTTGTAAAAGATTCAGCACATTCAAACAAGCTTCGGTTACCTGTTTTATACTCCATCTCCACTCTAACCATTTGCATATCTCCCCGACATGTACCTTCATGCCAAGTTTCGTTACGATCCCACAATTATTTCTTTGTGCGCAAATTTTTTGGCCCATGAGTGCATATAAGGGTGATTAAAAACATGTATACACACTTTATGACTGGGTAATATGTTAAACGCCTTTTTTATAGGGTTAAGTTGTAAGAATTCGCATTATCATTGCATTGGAGAAAGGGTCCGATTGAGTACACTTTATGTTCTCTTGATTTAACCTCACTTGACTTTTAATTATGGGTTTACCTCAAAAACGTGGTGTACAGCAATACATTTCGTACACTGGAGAAACTGTGCTATGAAACTGAAACGACTAGTCACGCAGTTTTGGGAGCTCTAAGAGATGTCACCAAAAATGTGCTAAAAAATGTTTGGAGGTGGGTGGATTGTAGTTTGAATAAAAATTGTAACTTTGTCATTTTTATTCATTGTAATACTTATGATAATATATACTTTTTTCGTCCTCAAAGTGTGTATACATTGTTGATCACCCTTGTAGTATCCGATATTATCCTGCTGTAAAGCTAGTGGTTTTTACAAGATTATAACAAGAAGAAAAATTTCTACAGTATTTCTTACTTATTGAAAGCTCCAGACTATTTGGGTTTTTTTTCTTCTTATTTAGTTCAGTTTGTTCCAAATTCTATCACTCATTTTATGAAAATTATATTAAATTATTAAAATTTGAGAATCTGAATTTCAATTGGTCTACATCTGTGTGCCTTAACTTAGTCTTTTTATATTGAAACACAAACATCACAGCATAAACAGCTTTTGATTAAAAGATTTTTATACATGATTCATAAATGTGAATCAGCATACACGAGGGAAAGTCAAAAAGGAAAGGGACGTTTACAATTTCTCTTTCCAAGGATTGGCAGCGCTGAATGAGGGGTAGTCGACAACACTTATATGCAACGTGTCACTCATCTTTCCTTGTAGTCGTTGGTCTTTGGGGTGTAAAAGATCGTTCAACATGGAAGTTTCATTGTCGATCTGCACCAAGGAGGGAAGGATTCGCTTTTTGTTTGTGGAAGGTGTGAAACCAGTGTGAACTGGATACTAGCCATCCTTTCCATTATTATATCCTCAATGACTTGACGTCAAATAAGACTGCCCAATCTTTCCTCTTCACATAAATAAATTCTTCCTTGTTTAAAGCGCTGTATCCATTCGTACATTTTGCTTCGCAATAATCAGCTTTCACCATATTGTGCTTGCATGCCACGAGTAATTTCCGCAGGTTTCACACTTTCTACAAACAAAAAGCAAATGACTGCCCTCCTTTCCTCCTTGGTGCAGATCGACAATGGGGCTGCCATGTTGAATGGTCTTCTACACCCCAACGACTATAAGGAAAGACGAGCAATACTTTATATTAAAGTGCTACTGACTACAAGTCCCTTTACTTTTTCACTTTCCCTCGAATGTCTGAATGTTTTCTGTAGTTGATTTTATTCGTTTTACAGCGAAACGCAAACAGCACAGAATAAACAATTTTTGATTTAAACATTTATATGCATGATCTATAAATGTGAAACCATATATACAAAAAACACAACAATATTAAAATCGATGTTTTCATTTTAATTTAGTTTTATTAGCGACGTTTGTTTAGCTAAAAATACTTAGAGAATTTACAAAAGATTTTAAATACATCTCAATCTAAAACACTTTCCAGTTACTAGAAATATTTTTAAGGAAGTATAAATCATTCCATCACTTTATTTTAAGCTACATATTTTCTTTAAATGTTATTTTAATTTAAGGAAAACTTAATTGTACATAAAAGGCAAAAGGTACAACAGAATGCTTCCGTTTGTTTGTTTTTTGTTTAAAATAAATATCATAATTGTTTTATTTTTTCAAAAAGTTAATACGAATAATTATTTTAACGATTGATTGGAATGTAATATAGTTATTCTTCAAAAAAGATGAATAATTGTTCCACTTACATAAAACGAAGTATAATTATCAGAAAGCTTAGATAAATAATTTTCTCCGGTCGTTTTTACTACCTTCTTTTATAAAAGAAATAATATTAAATGAGTTATATTTCTGGAGAAATTGTAATTAGGTTCTTAATTTAATTTGCCCTCCAATTTCGCACCTCTACAAAACAAATACTTATGGCAGGATATTACTTTTTCTTAATTAAAAGGGTAAGATGATCTATTAAAATGCCCTACCGAATATTCATTAAAGAAAGCATAAGGATAGTTTTGATTAAAAAATATTATATTTTTT
This sequence comes from Trichonephila inaurata madagascariensis, assembly GCA_019973955.1. Lineage (NCBI taxonomy): Eukaryota > Metazoa > Arthropoda > Arachnida > Araneae > Nephilidae > Trichonephila > Trichonephila inaurata. Next base: position 237,538 of record BMAV01013469.1, on the reverse strand, counting down.
TATTTGTTTAGTTAAATATATATAAAATACTTTTTAACTCTGAACATTGTTAGTTCACACTATTTCATAACTATGCGTAATAGCAAACAAATTTTAATTTCCAAAACGTTGGTTAAACAAACTCTTTTGCATCAGATAGAACATTTACTTAATTAAAATTTTCATTAAAAAAAATCTATTGCACTTTTTTGCTAAATGAAAACATTGTAAAATGGTATATTTCTATTCAAACTTTATCTCTGCGATTTTAATTCCAAAATTACATTTCCTAAAATTACTTGGGTTAATACAATTATAATTATTTATTTTATGCAACTATTTTTATTTATAATTTTTTAATATATTCTGCTTGAGAGACAGAAAATATTTTAATACTTAAGATTGAAATATATATATACGTGTATATATATATATATATTACTACACTAAAGAGAGAAAAAACTGATACACCTGCCTAATATCGTGTAGGGCACCCACGAGCATACAGAAGTGAAACAACATGACGTAATATGGATTCGATTAATGTCTGAAGTAGTGTTGTAGGTAACTGACACCATGAATCCTGCAGGGCTGTCCATAAATCAGTAGGAGTAAGAGGGGATGGAGATCACTTCTGAACAGCATGTTGCAAGGCATTCCAGATGTGTTCAATAATGGTCATGCCTGGGTATTTTGTTGCCAGCGGAAATGTCTAAATTCAGAAGAGTGCTCTTGGATGACTCTGCAGCAATTCTGGACGTGTGGAGTGCCGCATTGTCCTGCTGAAATTCCCCAAGTTCGTCGGAATGCACAATGGACATGAATGGGTGCAGATGACCAGACAGGATGCTTACGTGCTTGTAACCTGTCAGAGTCGTATCTAGACGTATCTGAAGTCCTACATCACGCCAACTGCACACGCTCTATATCATTACAGAGCCTCCACCAGCTTGAACAGTCCCCTGTTGACATATATTGTCTATGGATTCATGAGATTATCTCCATACCCGTACACGTCCATCAGCTCAATTCAATTGGAAACGAAACTTGTCAGATTAGGCAACGTGTTTCCAGTCATCAACAGTCCAATGTCGATGTTTACGTTCCCAGGAGAGGCGTTAGGTTTTGTGTAGTGTAATCAAAAAGGGTACACGAGTGGACCTTCTGCTCCGAAGGACCATATCTATGATATTTCGTCGAATGATTCGCACGGTGACACTTGTTGATGACCCATCATTAAAATCTACAGCAAATTGCGGAATGGTTGCACGTCTGTCTCGCTTAATGATTCTCGTCAGTCGTCGTGTTGGTCCCGTTCTTGCATAATCTTTTCCCGCCGCAGCAATGTCGTAGATTTGATGTTTTACAGAATTTCCGATATTCACGTTACACTCGTAAAATGGTCGTAAGTAAAAATATAAATTTCCTCGCTACCTCGGAGATGCTATGTCCAATCTCTCGTGTGCCGATTATAACACCACGTTCAAACTCACTTAACTCTTGATAACCTGCCATTGTAGCAGCAGTAACCTATCTATCAACTGCGCCAGGCACTCGTTGTTTTATGTAGGCTTTGCTGACAGCAGTGCCGTACTCTGATTGGTTCCATGCGTCTTTATTTCCATACACATGCCTGTACCAGTTTTTTTTGTCTATATTATATAAAATATTAAATTTTGATACCCATCAACACAGACAGCCACAAATCTTTTTAGAATTCCATACATACAAATTAGGAAATAAATTACTTGATAAACAAAATGCAGTTCTTTTTTTAACTAAAAAATCCTTTCAAAACTAGAAAACCCACAACTATAATTACAAATATAATTAAATAAAACTAATTTATTTAACTGTAGCAAAATTTGTAGAGTCTTAATAAAATCTTGCAAAGCCAGGTATAATTTTAATAAGCGAATACTAAACGAAGTATTTAGCTCAATTCATTTCTTACATAAATTACTGCAGAAAAAAATATGACACACATTGAATGAGAGAATTAAAACAATGTTATAATAAAATCACTTAAAATAGTAAAATCTAAGAAAATATCAAGCATCACAGTATTTATTTCAACAATGCATACATACTATTAGAATGTATTTTAATAAGGATATGATTAATAGTGAAATGTATATATTATTATAATGTATATATTAGCATACTTTGTGTGTGTGTGTGTGTGTGTTGACAGGGAAACTGCGTAAAAATTATTCATATCACATTTGTATAGAGATGAATTTGGTGGATTTGAAGTATTCTAGCGTATTAGGAGTACATTTTTAAAAAGTCTGATACTAAAATATTATAAATGTTTTTTTGTGTGTGTAGGAATCAATACCAATAAATACTAATTAACAAACTATATTTTAAAAAAAATTCTAAATTTTACAAAAATCATAACTATAAGTGAAATTTTAGAAATACTTTTGAAAGACTTAGAAGCATTTAGAGAAAAAAAAGTATTAAATTTATATCAGTAAAAAAATTACTAAAACAAATTAGATTTTCTTTAGCTACAGAATATATATCAAAATTTTAATGGGTTTTTTTTCTTTCTTTAAATTTAAAAATTTTAGAGCGGATTGAGTAAATATTAGAAGAAATTTTACATTCGTCATGAGACCATTTTTTAAATAACAAGCCATAAAGCATATTCACACAATAATAAATATTTTAGTACATTCTCTGAAAAAAAATATAAATATGTAGCTCAAAATATTTCATATAAATACATTTATAACATTTTGAGTTATCAGACTCACCATGATAGATTTTGAACATTTTAACTGTCCATTTTTGGTATACTAAAGATCCCTTCCTGTTCTTCAAATTTTACGAAATTGATAGTAACTTGGCATCTAGGTAATGTAGAAACAAAACAAAGTATGTTTCGTAAAGCCAAAAGATAACTCTACTCAATAAAGTAAAAAAATAAAAAAGCCTGTGTTTTCACCGAGTTTCGTCACCTCAACGAATTCGAAGACTTCAAAGAAATGCAACGAGGCCTTCCCCCCAAATTCTGAAATTCTTATATTAATACACAAAACAAACATATAAACTGTTCTATGAAATATGAACAAAAAAAGAAATATTTTTTTTAAAACACTGCATACATATATTTAGTCAAACTGGTAAACAAAAAAAATACACTATATACATAACAAATAAAACACATACAAAGCATTAAGCAAATAAAACAGTTAATAATGTATCAGACTTGCCTGCAGCTTGCAGACTGTAAAAATAATGACATAGATTATATATATATATATATATATATATATATCATATCTTTCTTTCACGAGTTCCCTAGTCACTTAATTAGTCAACCGAATATATCGATTCAACCTTCCATTACACCCACCATAATCAATGAAATGTTTAACAAGCAGCGATAATTGTGTATTTAAAGATATTTTGAAAAGCAAAAGAGGGGCTTTGGCGTGTCCCCAGATTGGCAGATGCACTGTGAGTGCTAAGTAATGAATTAAAATCAAGAACATAATTATCGAAAAGGAATCACTGCAGCTGAAGTCGTGAAAATAAATGAGATCTTGAAATGTTCGGAATTGCATTGACAAAATCTGCCACATTCCGATGACTATCTTGTACAACGTAGGTACCTAGAAGAACCTTCCAAAAGTTTGTAGGTCGACAAGTAGTTTGCAGTACATTTATAAAAGGTTCTTGCATTTTCTCTTCATTAATTATATTAAGCCATTAATTCATTAGCAACATTATAATTTATCTCATTATGATAAAAGGTCTTAGATAAACACTAATGAGGGAGTTTTCATAGGATGAATGCTGTATAGGAAATTTGACGTTAAATCCCACATTTTGTACAAAAAGTGTTTTTAATTTTACTTATTTTATTTCAAAGTACTTTTTACAAGAATCCCATATTTCAAACTTAAGAAATGTTATAGAAAAAGATACTGGTTTAAAGAGCAAGGAAATTGACACCTTATTATTAAATATTCATAACACATTTTTTGAGTCATCTCATCAAAGTATGATATATTTGAAAATAATAAAAGCAACTCTGAAAAGTTTGAAATAGTTGTATGAATACATTAGTTTCAAATAAATTTAAATTTGCAAAGAATCCCAAAGGAATATTAGCTTTACTTTTTATTTAAAAAATTTATCTAGAATTTACTGCAACAAATGTTAAGTAACAAACATTTTTATAGCTTTGAAAAGTAATAGAAAACTAACTATATATACATTTTTGTGTGTACAAAATCAAGATGATTTCTATATTTAGTTTAAATTCTTGAGAAAAGTTCAAGCTTCCTAGCAAATATGTAGGTTTTCAATGCTGAAAGCGTAAGCGTACACATGCGTTGGATTCTGCGAATTTATGCGAAAATGCCTACGCATGTGCAAATTTCCACGTTTTGTTCATTCGTGCTTTTGTCTAATTTTTTAAAGTTTATTCTTTTTTATTTACATAATGTTGAGTGAAATAGAAAAAGATATACTTAAAATGAGTAATGGTAAAGGTTTTTCTGATTGGTCAGCATACTCAGGTGATGTAGTACCCTGATTTTTACCCTGATTTAAAATTGCTGATCCATCTAGTTTTTTGAGATATTATGTCTTTGCTAATTCTCGTTAGGCATGTAAAATAAAAATTAATTATCACGTGAAGTCCTGGAGGGCTCAAGATTATGATGAATTAAAACCCCTCGAGAGAAAATTTAAGTGAATTATTACGTATACATACATGTGTGCCCTTCAAAGTAATTAGAGCCATCTAGCATTGCTATGGAATCTAATGTAATAGTATGAATATTTTGTAGAAATTTGAAGAACACGTTATATTAGATAAATTTACATGAGATTAACTTCTTTGACGTTGCGAGAGAGAGAGAGAGAGAATTCAGAAATATGTAAATGAATAGTTTCGGAGTTCATAATGTAAGACATATTTGGTTAATACAGTGAATGAGGGCTCTTAGAAATTTGCTTCCTTTTTTTATGTCTATTGTGAGAACATATTGCAGACCGACTCTAATCTCAGTTATTTCTGACTAATATCATTGAATGAAATGAATACCCTTGACAAATTTTCTGAAGCATGAAACAGATAGCTTTCTATAATTAGCAGAGGATTCTATGGGAACAAATACAGTTAAAAATGTTTTTTTTAAGACTATGATATAGTTTGTAGAATAAAATAATGTGTTCAAATATTTAAACATTTTAAGGTGGCATTCTATTCCCAAGTGCTGCTTGTGGTATACTGCAATAAATTATAATAACTTCTCAATATTGATTCTTAATCAGCAGATCGGTAAGGCAAAAATATTTAAAATTCCATTGACAACTTGTCCTGGGAATATTTATCTTTAGATATCCTTAGAATTGTAAGCTTATGATATTACATATTAGCTTCATAGAAACGTCTTCATTTTCAAAGACTTCATTATGCATCAAGAAAAATATGTGACTTTTCGTCAATTTTCTGAATGTACGCGTCATTTAGTGTTATTTTAACTCTATCAAGTATGATATCCTCCTCCCCCCCTACTCATGATATACATTCATTTTCTAAAGAATAAGGACTTTAACATGTTTACCAAAATTTTTTGTCTGTATAAATTTAAAAGCCTGATATTTTACTTTCAACCTTCGACGAATCGTTTTTCCAAATCTTTAAAAATTAGACTAAAAAAGAATTTAAATAAAATAAGTAATAGAAGATAACTTATATATTTCAACTTTATATAATCATGAATCAAAGTGAAACTTAGTGGCTCTGTTTCTTAGCAAGTTGTTTATGGATCCGTGGTTTATAGCTTGCTATTCTATATGAGATTCTACAGCAAGAGAGGGAGCATATTCCCAAATCAAGCTTCTCAAAATAGCCGGCTGCAAGGTATCTTCTATGTATATAGATTAATGATGCATGCCCTTTTAACCGTTAGACTGAGTATACTTGTAAGATGAGCATACTCGACTGAGTAATATCATGATTAAACACGTGAGGTAGGAAACCACGTTCTCCTTTTAGACCCATATCTAAATTATAAATATTTCTTGCATGGATTAAATTTTAGATAAGAAATATTCTTGAGCCTCTCCTATTTGACAAGCCATGCTTCCTCCAGGGGGGAATAATTAATCACGAAGTAAGCATACACATATTGAATACCGTTTGGTATGAACTTGTTGTTCGAAATAACATCATCACATTAATTTATGTAACTAAAATTACATTATTTAAATTTCACGACGTATTTTGCTATGAAGTCATTTGAATTCTTTTTTAAAAAGCTATATTCATTACATGACTGCCATTATTGATTGTGGGGTAGTTTCAAAGAGGAGAAAATTAATAGCGCCTTGAATGTCAAAATTTTCTGTCCTAATTTTCCAATCGTGACCATTTGATTTTCTAATAATTATGATCAATACGAGCAGCTGTTATAACTCTTAATCCCGCACCCAAGCAATATAATCAGATTTTGTTTAATATTAAAAAGCGTACTGAGGTTCTAAGTTTATACTTGATATGTCATAAATTACCATTTAGTTGCTGTCCCCATTACTTGACTACAGTCCAACATATAAGGTCAATCACTAAAAACCGTATACTTTTCTTACAGAAATCTCATTCTGCATTAGCTTCTAAAAACGGTTAATATTGTTACATTTAAAAAATATCCATATAAACTTCCAAATTTTATTAGTATTTGAACATCGAATCTGACACTCATTGAAATGAAGAAGTGAATGTCTAACTATTTCTAATTTATGAATTATTCCAAATTTAATTGTTTTAAGGCTCTAATCTATATATATATATATATATATATATATAATAGATTGACGTAGTGTTGGCCGGTGTAGAGTAAGTATCAATGTTGATTTAGTAATGACGTCTTCAGAATAGCTTTACCTCCTTTATTATGAGCACACATCAACAGATTAAAGCACAATTACGTTACGTTAACATTGCATAGACAGCGGCGTTTTGGAGGACACAACACAAAGACAAAAAAAGCAGCAAGTATTTACCATCTTACGTGATGGCGGCAAGCAG
>BMAV01013469.1:210034-223177 GCA_019973955.1 Trichonephila inaurata madagascariensis | reverse complement strand
AATAATTTCGTATTTAAATTTTTCTCAGAATTAAAAATCTCGGTACTTTAAACTCATGCGTGGTGAGCAGAAAAGCAATAAATAAAAAGCATAGCACAGCAATGTTTACATTGCAAAATGAATTTATTCCTTGAAAATCCAAATTTGAAAAAATTGCATTGATCTTGAAAATTTAAGCTCGGTATATTCATTACAGTCAACTCCCGATAATTTGAAGTTGGAGGGACCAATGAAAAACTTCGAATTATCAAGAGGGTAAGAAAAAACTCCCAAAATACACGAAGTGAAACATTTTTTCCTAACACATTTAAATTTTAAGCTATTTAATAAAACAACAATTGTACATATGTATAAAATTAGTTTAAAGTATTTTTAAAAAGTACATATTATACAGTATAAATACTACACAGAAGTTAAAAGTTCTGTATTAAAAGAATACATTTATGTAGTAATTCTAGAACAGGACTCTTTCACGCCCCACCAAATCTCTTCCATTCCTCATTGAAAATAAAGTAGTTTCGCACCCGGTTCCTTCAAACACTGTAACCAATACCATTATTTCTTCAAAAAATACACAATCCTATGCATCTCCTCTTCACAATAGCGGACCATCCCTTCTGAACACGTGTAGCTTGGCCACGTGTGAAACGAAAAATCTGGAGCACTTAGAACAGGTGCGGTCGGTCTCTTGTCCACATGAAGAAGGAATGCAATAAAAGTGTCTTTTCGCCTGAGGAACCGGAAAACACATAGAAGTGGTAGCAGACAGATGGTCCTCAAAGAGGCTACGTTACAGGGGAAAGACGCTGAGACAATAAAGCATCTAAGCTTCAACCTATTTTCTACAGGATAGATAGTAAGTGTTCGAATGTCGTGAGTTTTATAAGATAACTTCGAATTATTGCCTGTTGTTATCTTGCCAACCACAGATTTTACTTTGAAATATTGAGTGCACCAAAACGTATTGTTTTAGGTCGAAATATCAGGAGTTTCTCTAGGGGCTGAGCATATACCTCAAATTAGTGAAAGGTTCGTATTATCGAAGGTTTAAACTAGCGAGAGTCCACTGTGTATTGATTTAAAATTAAAATAAATGGTTGCATAAGCACTGATTGGGAAAAGTTTGAATCATTATACTCAAATTAAAAACAAAGAAATTGAGCCTTATACGGGAAAATTCTTCATTTTTCAAAACATTTCATTCATGTATTTTGATACAAAAAATAATTAAGTTGTTAATTTAGTATATTTCAGAATATATCTGTTATTTGTGACGAAAACATATATTTTTTTTTGTATTTTTTATCAAATGTATTTAATACAATTTATTTTTTTAAAAAAATACATGTTTAGAAGCTTTGATTTCAACTTACGATAAAGCTTTTATTACTTCTCATCTTTTTCCATTAATTAGCCCTTTTTTTGCAAAAATTTAAAAAAAAAAAAAAAAGACCTGAAAAATGACAATTAAGAAATTTTTAACTGTTTTAAATACCTTTAACAGTTACTGATATTTTTTTTTCCATCGGTAGGAATAGTTGTAATGTAAACAAAATGTAATGCATCGATTTTTTTTTTCCAAAAAAACAAATACCAACTTTTGGGGAATGTACTAGGTTTGCAATGAAAAACACCAATCAGCAGCTAATTAGAAATTTTAAAAAAAAAAGCTGATTTATTATTTTTGTACATAAAATTAGTCTTTTAAAAAAAAGAAAATAGAAAAGAAAGGAAAAAAAAAATCTTGGACTTTTCATTCTTTTTTTTTTGCATTTTTCTATGCTTTTCTGCTAATTAAATTTATTTTTAAACATTGGGCATAAAATACCACTAACACTACTTTGAGCAATCTCAGCATTTTCCATCAACTGCAACCAATTGTTGCTTTGTCATGTGAAGCTTTTAGTTTTGGCCAACAGATGGCACCAGAGGCTGTAGAATATGCTATCTGAATATCCAAGGGTACCAATTTTAAATACTGAATAAAATTGAATATTATATGCATACGGCGCTTTTTTCAGCATTCTAATTTCAAATACTTTAAAATTTTTTCAAGAGGAATATTAGTATTGTTAGTTTCTTGTTTTTTTTTTGTTTTTGTTTTGTTAGTAGTTCGCGCGTTTCAAGACTATTTGTTAAAAACATTTAACTGACGATTTGGAATAGATAAAAAAGCTATTTTATATGATCTTTGAATTTTTAATGTTACTTATTTAGCGATATTTTTTCTTTAACAATATTTCAATTGATGAATATCTGAACCAAATGAGTGTGTGTTTTATTATTTCCGAAAAAATACTTTAACTTAACTTTAAAAAATATTTGTTTTTCTTATTCTGCTCTCTTCAGATAATAGCAATGCATAAATAAATTTTATTTCAATGAATAATGAAAGAGCGTATTTACTATAAAAACAAATCAAACACAATTCACAAAATTAAAAAAAAAAAAATCTTTTTTTTTTCTTTTTTCAGAAATGATGTTTTCGCTTTTCATGCTTCTAAAGATAATTAAGATTTTTTTTGAACATCAAAATTTTTTCTACTAGAATTCCATGAATTATTTTTTTATTTTTCGAAAAATAATAGAACACTTTTGAAAAAGGAAATTGGTTCTCAACTTGCATCAACTGCTTTTTTTTTTCTTTTAAATAATTAAGTAGAATAATAAATTGGAGGAGTGGTAATATCAGAAAAAAGAGAAAAATATATAACAGTACTTTTTTTTATTTTCATTTTTTATATAATCCTTATATTATCTAGCAAATACATTTAATTTGTACTTACAAATTAAGAAAATTATTTTTGTACTTAAAATCCTACAACAACAACAAAAAAAAAAACAGATTTTCTTTGAAAAGCTAATCATAAATTCAGGAAATTATGACGAATATCTAACATCAAATTTTTCTTCAAAACTCTAGATCAGTGATACTCAACCTCGGGCCTGGAGGCCGCATGTGGCCCGGTGGACCTTTACGAGTGGCCCAATCATGGCCAATTGCACTAACGAAATCCTAACGAATTTATTTTAATTAGATTTATTTTCAGTTTTATGTACATATAAATGTATATATATATATATAAACTTTTTTAGTTCAATATACCTTCCGTTTGAAGCAAATAAGTTATTTTGTATCTGAACTCTTCTGGACATTGCTTTAATAGTTTTCAAAAACCCACTCTCCAATAACTATGGTTTTAACTGACATATGCCTGTACTACTCGCGGAGTGATATCACTGAATGACATCATACTAACTTTCAACCAATCAAGTGACGAGGAAAACTGAAAAATATTTTCCTATACGGTGTTTACGGAACTGCAAAAAGGAGTTGGGTGGGCCCACCTAGAGTAATAAATTGCAGTAAGTAGTAACTTGTTTTTTTTTATCGTGCGTTGTCTTCTGTGTTCTCTTCCTTCTATGTTGCTGCTACCTCTATTACATTGTCATCAGTAAAATGCTTTTGTAAAGAAACAAAAATTGTTATTCATTTATTTCAGTAATGCTGTGTATTATAAATATCTACAAGATAAAAAAAAAATAGAAACCTATTACGTGCTCGTACCAGGTTTGATTTCAGTGGATATATTTATATGATGCTTGATATTTATATTAGATGATACGCATGGCTCAAAGCTGCATAAATATTTAAGGTAGTATATATTTGAACTTAAGTAAGGTCAGAGAAACATAAGAACACATTTTTAAAACCAATGAGGAAGAAATGTCATGTACATTTTTTTTCTCTGCTTATATTGTCTTTATTCTAGAGCAACAATCTAAAATTATTTTTCAAATAAACAGTTGAATAGGCGTTGCATTTTTGTGTAGAGTTCATTCTGTTAAGTGTTTATTTATTTACTACCCCAGTGAAAACTGAATAAATAATGTAAGATGCGAAGTTCTTCTAAATATGTTGTCACTAATAATCGATTGTTATACATTTGAATCACTTATATATGTATAACAGTCGTTTGCACGTACAATTTCAGATCGAATCCAGTACCATTCGGAAGTAATTACAATTTTCCAATCCTTCAAATTCTCTTCAATCAAAGCAGTGATTACGCTGAAATTCAGTAAGGAATTACCTCATCGCATAAAACTTAGTTACACCAAGGGAAAGGGGGAAATAATCTTTGTTTTTAGAGCTAACCCAATCATTGAAATACCCACACTGAAATGGTAGTCGTGGATGAAATAATTGAAGTGAAACGTTATAGGTAACGTCAGAAAGTGATTTAGCGCTTAGCGTTGAATGACGAGTTATTGTTATGTGAGGCATTTCTCGATTGTCCTTTGACCAGACTTCACTAATCTCCGTAATCACCTCAAACACAAGTCCACCTTAATCCCACTGTCAGTTCCTTATCAGAGGATTAAGTTTGGAGGACAGCAACAAGCCTCAACCTTGGAAGCGGGCCCTGCGTAAACCATACGCACGACCTCTGCAGCTGACTTTCGCTTGTATGTGTGAACTAATGTAAATCTCTCTCATAAAGCAGGGTTAAACTAGGCAATTTAAATGCTCCCTTCTCAAATTCTGGGGATAATGGTGGACAAAGAGTTAACTCCTAATGGATGGAACGGTTTAACAAATACTTACGGATTCTTAGAGCTGATTACAGACTGAATTAGCTTTCGGCGTCCTTTGAAGAATTAAAGACACATAAGTCACACTGCCTTCCATAATTTATTAATATAATTAATTTTAATGACATTGAAATAGGTAGGGAGGGTTTTAAATTGTATGGTGGATTTATTAGCATTTATATTGTTTGAAGATGTTTATCAAATAATATTCAATGGCTCAGTTTCATATGCGGAATGAATAAAACAGTTTTCCAGCTTATGGGATAGCTCGTTTTCGTTGCAGGCTGAGTTTAAACTCGCCGATTAACTTATATAGTTTATTGTCAATTAATGCATATAATTAAATAGCGAAATTTTAGGAAATGTGACCATTTTAGCGTTTTACCTTAGTGTGTAGCTTAAAAATTATATTAATATTATACAGAATACCTTACAAAATTATTAATTTTTATTGTTGATAATTCTAACACATTTTTTTTAAGAAATTAAAATATTGTATCATGTATGACCATATTAATGTGAAATGTATGCAGTTTTTCGTGAAAGGAAAAAAACTAATTTTATTTGATTCTACGCTTTTTTTTATTTCACACATAGACACATAAAACATAGATTTACGCGCGCTAGAGACAGAGCGCGAATTACTCCTCTCGTTCAGTTTCCAAATGAATGAATGAGTGAGGCAATATTAACGTCGCACTTTTCATCTACATGAAAGCTTTTGGCAACAGACTCGTAATTTTGAGCCATGGTCAAGTGACGAGGACGAAACCTGAGCTGGCTTAATGAGCTGGCTGAGTGCTTAACTTATCTGCTTACGTATGGAGACCAGTTTTCAAAAATTCCATGCGATTAGTAATTTTATGTTATTGTGTTGGTGCTTCTGATTTAAAATTATGAAATACATCGATCAGTAAAATTATGTGACAGTTTAATTTTTTTAAAAAAAATGGGGTATTTTAGGTAAAATTTGATAAAAATTATTCCGAAATTCAAGACTCTGCATGGAATGCAAAGCCATATATTTGTATTATTTTTACTCAATATATTTAACATAATCATAAATGTAATGAACTAAAATCTAAAATACATTTACAATTACCAAAATTGGATCTCTCTCATTACACACACACACACAATTTCTTATACAAAATTTTCCAATATATAAATATATATATATATATATATATATATTCAGATTCAGATTCAGAGGAATCAAGATTGCAGGTTTAAACTAAGTTTTTCGGCTAGACAACCCTCACCTATAACTTGCCTATACTCTGGGTCATAGAGAAAGGAAGGAATATGAAGAGAAATTTAAATATTACTAATAAAATACACAACACTATTAATTTATAACGATAAAATTATAACCTACTAGTGTTTACTAGCATAGAGTTAAAATCGATGCAATAAAACTAGATGATAAAACTTACTTCGCGATTACAGCAACAAATTATGTTTCTCGCTAGATGCAAAGGAGGATAGTAGTACCGCATAAAAAATTAAAATTAGTAAATTAAGATAAAAAAATATTAAGTCTTTATATATACATTTAAAAACCTTAAATATTAATATGAAATTTATAGAAAATAAAAAGATTTCCCAAACATACACAATGATACTTAAATAAAATATAATATTATTAATTTATAAAACATGTAGCTCCCTTTTTATATATAGAGACCTACCTCCTTTACTATCTTGTTAAATATTTCCTTTCTGGATACTCGATTTTTCTTCTTACATAAAATGGCAAAGAGAAAAAGAATAATTTTGGTCAAACATTGATTCCGAAATGTATTTCAAACAATTTTTAATTTTTTAGAATATTTTAAATCATTTCTTTAGTTTTTATTTGTTAAAAATAAGCAGACATTTCATGAAGAATGCATTCTTTTATATTTTTTAATTCTTAACATGAATTTTTCATTTCATAACTCACATCTATAAAAATGAGGAATGTCGTTCTCCCTGCTTTTGAACATAACATTCATTTGAATATTCACTCAACTTGACGACACATTCCCACAGCTTTTGAAAGAGGAAAAAGTACTTTTATTCCCGTTTTCCTTTTAATCCAAACAGCAATTTAAGGAAAACCAGTTAAAGCTTGAAGAAACAAACTTTCGAAATAAAAGGGTGACGAATGAAAGAATAAAAAGGGACAAATGATGTTAAGTAGTTTTTAGACGCGCTTTGTTTTCCTCTAAAACCTTTGAAATGGAAGCAGTCTAAATTGGTCCAAATAACTTTGAAGAAAGGGAGTCTCGAAAGGCCCGTGTAATCTGAGGTTTCAAATGAGGAAGTAAGGAGGTGACACTAGAACATCTCGTTTCAATCTTCTTTTATGTGAGAGAGGAACTTTTTATAGACCAAATTACCAACTGTTCCTATCGTTTTTCTCTTCACTTTGCTGTTTAGTGGTTCTTAAGTGGATTTTAATTTGAGAAGAAAAATCAATCGAACAAAGAATTATAACACCAGAAAATTCAAGTTCTCAAGTAAATGAAGAGAGAAGGAAGATTTTTGCTGCGTTTTTTTTAGTTTATTAACTTTGAGTTGGTTGTGAATTAATTTGCTGAAATAGGAAAATTTCCCTACGTAGATCTTTTAATTTCCCCCTACTTTTGGTTTACTTTGTTTAAGAAAAAAATTATTTTTTTTTTAAATTCCAATTAATATAATTGTCCAATATGCTTGATATTATAACAATGGAAGAAATTCAACGACCAGAATTCTTATAATGCTATATATATCCTTATTTTTAGTAGAGTGGGAATCTAAAATTTAAACTGAAACTTAGGAAAACTGAAATCCTAAATAAAAATATATGTTGTGTTGTTGTTGTTTTTCAATTTTTACTATTAGTTCAGACTCTCCCTATATTAATTTATATATGTATATATCTTGTTCAAATTTTCAATCGTTAATAAAATACTATTTATTCATCCACTCAAGCTCAAATATGTTTTTTTAAAACTTGTAGGGGATAACACTTGATGTTAATACATTTTTTGTGTTCATATATTAATTCACTATTATAATTATTAACACAAGATTGCCCAAGGAAGTCATTTTGATTACTTTTTAATTTCAGTTAGAAAAAAAGTATGTATATAATGAGACAATTTCTTAGAATCTGTTTAGAATACATTTTTTTTCCCAAGTGAAGTAAATTTTTTTTATTGTTAATATTTACTAATATCTTATTATATGACTGTAAATAATATAAAAAAATATTAAAAATTAATTTTAAACACATTTCTTTACACATTAGTTATTCTTTCACAATGTAGTCATTTTGACTGCTTTTGGGCAATATAGGTATACACTAAGTTTCAGTCTTTCTAGTGTTAAATTTCAGTAAAATTAATTTTAGTTTTATATGGGAGAAAAAAATTAAATTTGCTCCGAATGAAGGCAATAGATGGCGTTAGTATACATTGATTATCCAACTACCATGTATGAAAAGCTAAATATGTTTTTCAAGTAAGAATTGATTTAATTTTTTTTCTATTACTTGTTTTTCTGATGTCAACTGATCGATGGTATCACACACAGGCCTATGAAATTAATCGTGACAAGAGGGTAGTGCTACGTCTGTCGTTAGCCATACATTTGAGCACTATATGGGCGACAGTACGATTTGTGGTTCAATTCCAATTTTAAGGGATATCATCCTGGGGGATAAAGACATTAAGTCATTTCTAGTAACTGTTAAATTTTAGAATACAAAAATAAATCATATACTTTGATAAGAGGCAATTGAAACAAGAAATATTGCATTCCTCTGCTTAAAAATTACTTATTTTGATACAATTTAAAAGTAAATAACATTATTTTTTATAAACCATTTTTATATGCTGTTAGTAATCTATGAATACTATTTTGCTTACCCTTTCCTAATATTAAACATTTTTGCACATGCATACATTTCAAAATTTTCCTTAGTTATCATCAAATCAGATAAATAAATTGAATAGAAAAATTTAGGATCCTATTATTAAATATATACACGAATATATACGTACAAATGTGTACATGTACAAGAGGTTTATTTTTTTCTATATGTCAAGTAGCTTTGGAGACCGTGGTAGCCTATTGGTCAAGGTATCGGATTCGTGGCTGTCGTGTCACGAGTTCAAGCATAGTATCTCTCTCTGAAGACCCCCGTGCAGTGGGGCTGATGCATGTTAAATATGTTGAGGCTCAAATTTCCTACCATTGGTGTGATGTGGATGTTAAGAGAGGGAGTGTCATCTCATTTGTCGTCCTCGTCATCTGAATGATTCAAAATTATAAGATCCGTAAACAAAATCCTTCGTGTAGCTTAATAGTGAGACACTAACATTCACTCACTCACTCAGTTAGGTAATTTTGTACAGTTAGATTCTAAGGAAGAGAGAGAGAGAGAGTCGGTTAAAGCAGAAAAGCGACCCGACGGCCAATGAAGAACTGTTAAACAATGCGTATCACGTGAGGATTCGCATTGTTCAGACAAAACTTGACATCAGGGAAATCTTGTAGTTAAGGGTATGACAACAAGCTTCGAAATCCCCATGAAAGAGGTAGCAGGTACAATTGATTGTATCAGTAAAAGCATATTAATAATATGTGAGAGAAAAAAATCAATGATACTTTGAACAATATCGGGTGAAGCATTGGTAAATTAGTGTAATAGAAGAGTCATGCTATTTTTCAACATAGTAAACTGCTAATACTTCTAATCTTATCTTTATTTGGAAGTCAAAACAACATTGCAAATGTATACACTTTTGAAGTATACATACAAAAGTAATCACAGTAATAAAACGCTTTACTAAAATTTCCCTCTGCTGCAGAGAAAGTTAAGCATAGATAGTTGTGCAATAGACCTTTATTTTTGCACTAGTATACTGCAGTGTAATCTGCACATGTCATGCTCACAAAATGACTCTCCTAACAGTCGTCATTGATCACTTTTGAAAAGCACGGCCACCCCGTTTTTGAGGAAAACCTCTAGACTGTATGAGACCGGTCTTGCAGTGTCAAACAAAACATTGCTCAATTAACTTCAGTAATTTTTGAGGAAGCACACTAAAGCTTTCCATAAGGAAAGAAACAAATTCTCAAAAACCATCCTTTGTTTTTTCTTTATATTGTGCCTAGTGGTAGCACACTACAGGCACACATGATTTGTATGTGCATGGAAGTGTGCTACTTATTGACGTGTCTAAAAGATTTCTAAGCATGGTTCAAGTTTCATATTTGTTACTGCTTTCTTCAGGTTGTTTTATGTTTGATGGCCAACAGTGTAACACTAGTTACAATGAACATTTAATATTTTTTGAAGTGTAACATCTTTCCTCTCGGTTGCTGGATATTTGTTCGGAGCGATTTCGTGAAAAGGGACAGATGTGTGTAACAGGATGTGATGTAAGCGCGCGCTACTTGATTTGACCAATGAGAGTGCGTGGCTGTGTCTTTTCGATACTCTCGCATGGGGGTCCAACTCTAGTAGCCATCAAGCACTCGAGCGCTTGACTCTAAATCCATTAGTCACTATATTAGGGGACATAAGAGCGGCAGCATGCTTATTTGAAAATGAGCAAACGGTGATTTCGGTGGTCGTATACATATCTTCGAATCAAACGGTTAACAAAAGTTAAAGATTTCCTGCATTTTGTACTTTTACCATATGACGAAGGTGGTTCTGCTCTTTTGAAAAAAATTTTCACTCGCTTACCCAGATTTTGAGTGGTGATTTTAACTTTAACTTCAGTTTGCCAAAAGCTCAGCCGCTCACAGCTTTTATGAATGATGAACTCAAGCTCGAAATGAACACACATTAGAATGTTTCGACTGCTAACAGTAGTACTGTTATTGAAGCTGCTTTTCATCGGTTTTTAAATACCTTAAAATCACAAGTATTTGTGTCATATTTTAGTTATCATAAGTCTATTGTCTCCTCTCCCCCAAATTGAACAAGAATAATTATGTTTGATAAACTATTGCATTACTACTTTTGTTAATTAAATACAATTTTCACTAAAGATATAATTATTCGATAGCAAATTATTTCCAATCATACCCACGCGCGTGATTATTTTTTTCATATTTTTTCAGGAAAAAAGTTAATATTGCGTATTTACCACGATAACATGTCAGATGTTACACATCATATACCACTACTGTAAAACTCGTTTTTTTAAATGTAAAATTAAATAATATTGTGAAATTGTGAAGATATTTGAAATTCGAATATTAAAAATTAAAGTGAAATCTCCTATTTTTCATAATCGTTTAACGTCGGAAACAGCGTTATTAATAAAGTTATTGAATGTATATACAAGTATGAACATAAAATTCTTTCACTTTGTGTCTTTAATTGTATATCAAGATTATTCAAGTTAAGAAAGATATTCATAATTACTTGATGAATGATTCTAAATTAGAATCGCTACCTTTCTAAGTTGTTGCTGTCAATTTATTCAGTATATTCCTTCCTTCTTCAGTGGCTTGAGAGCCCAGGGTGGGCCATGACCTTCTCAAGAAGCCTTTTCCAGGCCAGCCTTCTTCCTGCTAGTGTTCTCCAATTCTTAGTTCTCAAAACTAGGATATTTTTTTCCAGGCCATCAATTCATCTAAGACATGGCCTGCCGTTTCTTCGTCTGCAAATTGGTTGGGTTTGAAGACTTTTTTAGTGGTGCGATCTTAATTTAATAACGTGACATTCAGTATATTAGTTACAGAAAATTAAAACTTGTTCTTTAAAGTGCAACTAGTTTATAGTGGTTCACACATTTTACATTTTAAAGTAATTTTTGTGGATATATTAAACAATTTAAAAACAAAAAAATATAATTCGTAATTTACTCTTGTTATAGGTTAAAATGCAGATAAACTATTATTTTTTATATATACTAAACAAGAATAAAACTTACATACATTTTTGTCACAAATATTTATATATATACAGTCGAACCTCTATATTGCGAATTTTTCTATATAGCTAACTTTTTCCCGGAACCTTGAACATTTCACTATTTTCTTCGTAAAATTACCTCACTATAGCGAAGTGCATTTTCTTTATAACGAACTTTTTCTTTTGTGATTTAATTTTTATTTTCTTTATTTTTAAAGTATTTCTGAACATTTCAAGTTATTCTCTTTAACACATTTTATGATGGTTATAAATCTTGAACTGTTTTTATTAGATCCAAACTCGCCCAGAGCAATAGAGTTCTGGACGTTTCGTCCAAGAAGTGCAACCTTTAACCCCCGTTGTACAATTCACTAGAAACATCTTCGATATCCCCTTTCACACTCATTGAAGTTGTCCCGTGTCCCAGTGTTCTAGTTATAAAATAATGTATGTTTAATTTTACTTGTATGCTTTGAGTTATAAAATATCCTTAAAATTCATTAATTTTGTATAAAATTATTTTCTTTATTTTGAAAACGTAGTGAATACTTCAACATTCTTTTTTCTTATTTTCCTTGCAGTTTTTCTTTTTTTCTTTCTTTTCTGATGGGTAAGATAAATAAAATAAGCATATATTAATTTAAAAAATAGTGTGAATAATTACTTTTTTAATATATAGTATTTATTAATTTAAATTTTTTTTCTATGTTGTTAATAAAGTATATTAGAAGATGAACTTCTATATAACGAACTTTTTCTGGGATTTAGCAACTTCATTATATAGAGGACCGACTGTATATATATATATATATATATATATATGTATGTGTGTGTGTGTGTAGTGATTTTTAAGATATTTGCAATATGTAATTTTTAAAAAAAAATGAAAAAAGAAACATTTCCTTTTTCATTAATGAAAATACCCGTTTTTAGTAAAAAAATGCACCATTTTATTACCACGCAGTATATTTTAAAGCAATTCTTGTAACATTTATAAGAAATATTTTTCTCGATTATGCGATAAGCAATTGTGATAAGACGGAATATTAAATTTTGCAAAAAACTGATATTGCCCACGTAGTCCAATAATTTTTCTTCCTGGTTCTTTCAATGATCAATTAACTAAAAATTTCGAAGTAAGAGCGCATTTAACTAACACGTGTTTTAGATTACCAACCATCAATTATGTGCTGCATTTTATATTATTCATTATATGCGGAATAATTTCTTTCATTCGTCTTTTACATTTTAATAGCACTAAAAATAGACCAACTGATAACATTTTACATTCCCACGTACATAGGTACCTATTCCCACTGCTCCGTTTTCGAGTATAAATTAATAGCACTGGTAACTTAAAATTTAGATGCACATTTAATGGCTAATTTACATTTTAAAAATTCTTATGGTTAGCGATAAAGATAATAAAGTGATGTTTGCATTTATAATTTATTCCATTTTATACTTTAACAGCGGTCTTCGGTATTTTAATATTAAAGTACACATAGAAGAAATTTATTAGTTTTACCGAAGTTTGAGTTAAATGCTACATTAATAATCATTATATTTCTTCTAAAATATTTCATTATAGTCCAACTTATCATAATAAATAGGAAAATGTTATAGAGCAAAAAAAAAAA
>BMAV01013469.1:179213-209934 GCA_019973955.1 Trichonephila inaurata madagascariensis | reverse complement strand
AGATTTCGATGGTTTCAACGTGATGAGGAACTTACGTCATAAAGTTTAAATGATTATTCAAAACATTTTTCAACATTTAGTTTGTTTCTTAGGGAAAAAAAGAGAATATGCAGTTTAAAGAGCACACAGAAATAATTTTTTGAGGAGTTTAAATTATTTGTCGAACTGAATGATGTCATATTTTGTTTCAAGTTGTTAAAATTATCTGTAAGACTAGAGATTTACTCCATTTCAAGATGACTATTTAAGCTAAGAATAATTTTCGTAATGATTGACCAATATTATATGAAATTTCAAACATCTATTTTAAAAATTTGTGTTATCAATCTGTAGAATCTGAAACAGTCACAACTTTTTTCTAAAATAAATCGTTTTTGCGTTCAAAATAGTATTGAAAAATAACACTAAAACATTTGAAAAATATGACTGGCATTTTAACAGTTTCAACTCTATCTGTAAAGCTGCGTTTTCCAAACTGTGGGGCACGCACCCTTATGGGGCGTAATAACTCTACGAGGGGGACGCGAGCATATTGAAAAGTGGAAAACAAAAAAATATTTAAAAAAAATAAATACACATTTACACTGATATAATACACTTATAAATGTATGAGTACTCTGCGCAATGTATTCTAAAATTAATTTAGTTAAAGTTAAGAATACGTTTGATCATTACCACTAAACCCATGGGTTTGTTATATATAAAATAATATACAAAAATTATTTTCATAATACGTACGGTTTATAATTAAATCCTTTTCTGCCGATTGAAAGACACATGATTCCCTCCTCAATGCCACCATTTTCCACGTAGAAATGCGTGAGTGATGTATTGGGGTGTTTGTTGGTGAAATAAAAGCAATTAATACGAATCCTCAGAAATAAGTAAATCCTTAGCAAACACTGTCAAGGTCTTCTTATTGCATTCCAAGGCCTTCGGAATAATTTTATGAATATCAGTGCACAGAAAAGATCATAATTCGGAAAGAAATATATATACGTCCGGGCAATTAACGTTTTGGCTGAGCGAGATATTTATATACTCCAGTGGCAATTAAGAAGTTAAAAGTCGTATTGTAGCTTTAGTGTCAAGGTATATTATTACTGAATTCAATACATTGTTTTTATTTGGAGGGGGCGTGATCACTACTATGATTGAAAAATGGATCGCAAATATTGAAAGTTTGAGAAGCACTGCTGTAAAGTTTAATTTTATTTTGTCTCCTTCAAGTTTTAGTTCGAATGAGTCCCAATTTTTATTTTATTTTTTTCGGACCTCACCGAGATTGGAAAAATAAACGTCAGTTCAAATTAGTTTTTGGTTTATTAATACAGTTATATTTGACCTAGACCTATTTTGTAAATATTTGTGCTTCTCATTTGCACTTTTGTGTAATTGTAATGGTTTAAATCACTGAGATTTGACAGAGGCTTGAAACAATATCGTTTTCTTAATGAAACGCTAACGAATGGTTTACTTAATGAAACTCATAACTTTGTTGTGAAATATTAGCTGATATATATATATATATATATATATATATATATATATAACCAATGAAAGGTGTTTTTCTTAGTTTTGGATATGTTAGTTTAGGATACATGTTACAAACCCTTACAAATTAAAAGAAATTAATGCAGTATGAAGACAAACGTTTCTTACTGCATAATTACTGCTTATTGCAGAGGCAAAGCCTCTGTCACGCTTATTTAGAGATAGTTTGTTTTTAAGTAATTTCAGACATTAGTATTTCAACTAAAATGTATAAAATGAGCCATATTTCTTAACATTTAAAGAGAGAGGATAATTGTTAATACCAAAACTATTCCAGTATTTATGACAACCGGACGTCACGAAATGCACATGATAATTGAGCCCACGAGTTTAAATTTTTTCCGATTCAACACATATTCATAATGGAATCATTATGCTTTATAATCCAATCTGAGTGAATAAAGTGTGATGATGAAAAGTAGAATTCATGAGCAATTAGTCCTTTTGTGCTAAAAACTCATATACATATATATATAACGCTGTAAATTTGAAAAATTCCTGATTTCCTTATAATGTAGTGATATATTGGTGTAAAGTACTACCAGAATTACAAAGACATGCATTATTTTGCACAGCAAGAAATTCCAGAGAATGACACCAAAAATGCTAATTTCAAAACCTAACGCAATGCACAGTATTGCCTCGAACCTAGCAGAACTCAGGAGGAAAGTGAATACATTTTTTTACATTGTTGTTAAATTTAAACATATATTAAGATCCGCATCCCAACATTTTATACTACGAAATCAGTATATATCAGCAAATCAGTTTGACGGTGTACTCTTTTTATGTAAATACGTACAAAAAATCTTTATTTTGAACTAGATAATGTTTATGATAAACTGACCAGGGAAATCTTATATAGATCCGACATTTGCAAGAGGTATTCAAATAAATTCAAAGCAACATGTATAATTTATCTCCTGTCTTATACCTTGTATTTAATAAATGTGAACTGAAAATGAGTTAAAAATGCAGTAAAAGTTAAATGTATTTCAGTTCACTAGATTCGATTAACATTTCCCCAAAGTAATTTATTGCCAATTTTTAAAAAGGAACTCAGTACTTTACTGAAAAGAAGCGTTGCATGCCTAACTGAATTGATAACGGTAAAAAAAATTACAGTTAGAATTATATTGTAATTGTTCTTTTTGTATGCTTGAAGATCATAATGAATCCAAAGTTTTGTGCTTTATGTATTATCTAAGATATTTTGTTTTTTATTTTTTAGCAACAGGAAGTCCGACTGAAGATGGTTGATCCAAAGTGCTACGCCTCCAAGACATCAACCTTGGAAAACCCCATCAATCTGAGTCATGAATGCGAAGCAACGGCTTTTTACAAGAATACCAATAAGCTTTTTGGAGTCAGCCCAAGCGACATAGACAAGTATTCCCGCGTCGTATTCCCTGTATGTTTCGTCTGTTTCAATCTCATGTACTGGATCATCTATTTACATATCAGCGATGTGCTCGACGAAGGCATTGTTCCACTGGGAAGCAAATGATCCTTCTCTTGGATGGGCTTTGGTTTTGGTTATCTCACTAAGAATGACCAGTACCAGAGTAAACATACAGGTTCGAGGCTCCACGAACCCTTTATTAGCACCAGGCTCTTAATGTATGTTGAATGTGTGTGTGTGTTTGTTTTCTACGGGGAACTTCGCACTTTTAATTTTGGTACCAGTCACCTCATCACTGTCATGTGTTGCATCTAGTCTAGATACCACAAGAGGAGGAATTGAATCTTTGATTTTTAAACCAAAGCATACAACCCTGTGGATAAATGACTCTGGTACTCTTTGTAGGTTTCGAAAACATTTGTTTTAGTTTCATGGCTAATGGAATTTTCTTTCGCGCCGACGTTTACAATTTTTTTTAGCTTTGGATCGTGCTAATTAAGGCAAATTAGCTCGAATGGTGACATTTTCTATCATATTATCTTAACTTAAGTAATCAGTGGAAATCGTGATAGTAAATGTTATATGTTTATGTTACATTTATATATCATGTCAGTGTACTACTATCTCGCGTACACACAGTATAACAGCCCTTCGATACAATCTCTTATTTCTGTTTTCTCATTCTTCAGAGCTTATTGACATATTCATTGTTATTTCAAGGCAGATAAAACACGGACTGCTAGAATTTTGTCAGTTTTGTCACTAAATTTTGTTATTTAGATAAAATATTTTGAGCATTCAGATAAATACAATGATCTGTAAACCACGAACTTAAAATCAGCTGCGATTTTTAAGAAATAGGAATATTTTAAAAACGAAAACCAGATTAAAAAGAGCGCAAATTTTAAGTACAGATTTTCTTAGTAAAAGTCTTATAATAGCGTTAATTTTAAACAGAAAATGTTTCAAATACATTTAGAAACTAGACATTCGATCTGGTTTTAAAATTCAAAATTAGTCTCACAAATATTTTTCTGGAATAATATTGATCAAGCTCTAAGACATGATGATAAATTAAATTTAAATTAATGAAATTTCTCTATTAATGTCAGAAGTTCAATCTTTGTTTAAGGGAGTTTAATTAGAAAACAACAATCAATATCTTAAGTAAAGTATCCAGCTCTTAATTAGTAAACATTTAATTTATTACTGTAATATTTTTCATTTTAATATCTAAAATATTCAATGTAGGTAATTATGTAATTTTTTATTCAAAACAATTTTTTGGCTTACATGCGTTATTTATACATTTTACTTTTATACATAATATTAACGATTTCAAGATTGTGTGGTATTGGATGCCTATATTTGTATAGTTTTAAATTTTGATGTATTAAATATTTTTGTGAGGGAATTCACTTTTAACAATATATATATATACACACATATATATATATTGCTTTCTGCATCGTACAATACTAATCAACTGCTGCTATATCTTTATTTATTTATCGCTGTTGCTGTGAACGTAGTAATTTGTAATTTGCTGTGAATACACTACGTATTTACTACTAAAGGGTCAAACTCTTATTTAGGTATCATATCTTTTTTTAATAAGCCATGGGTATCAAACGAATAATTACATTCAGATATAATTACAAACAAAATCTTGAAAACATGCCAATTTTAAGGCTTACTATAGAGGATAAATTATTTAAATTCTAATTAAATGTTATACAAATTATACTAAATGCATAAGAAATGGCTTATGACATTGTTTAAATTCTTTAAACATTTTTTATTAATAATTGTTTGATTAACAATAAATAAAACTTAATGTGTGGTGTTATATAAATTTTAATAATTAATCAAACTGAGATAATGACTGTTAAGAAGTAAACACCAGTAAACCAGTAAACACCAGTAGTACCAGTTAAACAACTCATTATTGTTTCTTACGAACGTATTATTTATTGTACACCTTAAATTGTTTAACCCAGTTTTTTTTAAATTGTAAGATAAGTTTTAAGTATACAAATATATTGAGAAATATGTAAGCTTGGTAATTTTGCAAAAGAAAATTATAATTTTCATCAATATATAATATGAATTTAACATACAAATAGTTTTTTATATAATAAAAAACTGTTTCAATCATAATACATAAAAATTTACTACTATCCCATAACCTTTTACTCTTTAAAATTACTATTAACTTTTCAACGATACACAAAGGTACTTATTCCACTACTTTTCGAATAACATACCCGGCTTATAGAGAAAAAAAGATATGATTACGATAGTTATCTGTTTCGTGTGTGAATGAATCATTTAGATAAACCACAACTGTATTTAACCTAAATATATAAACTGATGTTGTTAATATATTACGCGGTGCAAAGAACAAATACTTAGAGAAACTATGTTCCTAATAATTTTATTAAGTTAAGAGGCGAATATAATTGATTTGATGATAAGAATTGAACAGTTTCATACGAATTGGAATAATTACTAAAATATAACGAATGAACCGATATTGACAGGTTTGCAAATAAATCACATTTAAGATGGCACGCTGTTGTAAAGAGCTTTTCATAAATTACATGCCTTAAAGAAAAACTGTCATTTGAATCATCTTATGATAAGAAGCTTACACTTTACTTTGAGCTACATAGTGACTAGAACACTAATTAGTCCGCTATTTTCCTGTTTACCTTAGGGTATATAATTATTTTTTCCACAATGACATCCAAAAATGAATAACATTCTACTTTCGTACCTTTTTTTTCTCATTCATATTTTTTTATTATTATAACACAGTTATTAAATTGGACATTTGCATCAAAAATATATGAAGATGAATTAAAATAAAGCGAAATTAACTCTTTTTTTTTTTTTTTTATAATTAATGTTAGAGTAAATGTAAGAAAAAATATAAATAGATAAGAATATTTTTTTCCGTGCGTGTGTTAAAGAAACTCTTTGTATGGATAAACATAATGAGACTAAATATTTTATTTATAATAATGAATATGAATTATACATAAAGGTGCGTGAAAATACCATGATTATCTAAGAAGAGTTAAACAAACCGAGATCAATAAACAAATCATAAAAATATCTCGTAATAATTATATCAAAAATAATAATATAATTTGAATGAATTACACATTATATATATATCATATTTTAGTACAGATATATTGCTTAAAAATAATTCACTAGGCTATAAAACGATAATTTGCCACGATTATTTAACATAGGTTATTCAGTATTATCCTTAAATGGACTTTCAAATGTAATTAATTCTTTTTTTAAGGAAATAGATTTATTATGTTGGCATTAATTACTATTAAAATATTTATCAAACATATTTAAACATTGTTTGATAAGGCACATTTTAAAAATTAAGTATTATAAAAAGAACTTAAATTAAATCGTTGTTGCGATGTATAATTATTGTTAAATAAGCAGCACAAGAAATTTTTGAACTTTTTTTTATCAAAATGCTCTTGAAGTTAAAATATGCGCATTCAGTTGAATTTATTACATTTTAAATACAAAATACAGTAAAGAGTAAGGATATGATATGTCTTGTATACGAAATAGATAAATTAAGAATAAACCGCAAGTACACTTTTTTATGTTAGTATAAGCTGAACGAATATATGTATTTAGTCATTAACTTAGGGAACTCATTGTAGTTCTCTTACATTTTTTTGTCATCTCATGAACCATTTTCATACAGGGTAAATAAAAAAAAGATTAAATGTAAAAGTAAAAGCATAGGATGAGATAAATAAAAATATATGCATTCTTCAACATGCAATGAAAGAAAAACTTAACGTGTAGTCGAAATTTGAAACACGAAATTGAAAAATTATGATAGTTGCACGTGTGGCCTCAAAAATAGTTTAAAATTTCATATCGAGATGAATTTAATATTGTTATTTAGAAAAAAATCTATTTTTGATGTTTTAATTTTTAGATGATTTGCTTTTGGGGAACATTCCATTGTAATAACTTATAAATGATGTGATCACATAGCTATTTATAGTTGGCTATTTATCATTGAAAAATTCAACAGAAATATCTAGTAAAAAAGTGTAATAAAAGGGTATTTTAACAGCTAACAGAATTTAATATTTATTTAGATTCGAGAATAATTTTTAAGAATTCACAAAAATATGGTTTCTATTTGTTATTTTTCAATTAAAAATATTAGATACATTTTTCATTTACATGAAGTATCCATAATTCATTAAAATGCCGAACGTCATTGGACAAATGATCACAAAATGCACTTCTACTTAATTCACTTCAATTTAAAAAATGTTTTGCAAAACAAAATAAGTTGGTTTGAGAATTTTGAATCAAAATTAAGTCTTATTTTGAAAAAATTGATTTAATTCTTTATCGTAATCAATTGAGTAGGATTAATATTTAGCTTTCCCCTTATTTTTTCCCGCAAATAATAAATGTACATTATTACACTAGTATTGGAATGAATTTATTATCGAAATATATTTTTTATTCTTTCGTCTACTAATGATCTCTTTATAAGGAACCTACCTTAAATGATGTTGGGTTCCAATTAGAAAATATTTACGAAGGCATTGCAGAAAGGCATAAACCTGATATATGAAAATTTAAGTTCAACTGACTTCCCAATCCAGGGAGATTAATTTTTGAACCATCATAATTATTTAAAGTATTCATTACAGAAAAATAGAAGGTTATAAAAATGTTTTACCATCCATTTGATTGAAAGTAAATTAATATTAATGCGTTTTCTTTTTTGATAAAATTGCTTACGGTTTTTTCACTTCAGAAATAAATAAATAATAATAAATAATATTTATGCTAGGTTACTATATTCTGTTGTATTTACTGTTTTAAATTAATGTGTAAGTTATTTTTTTGTTCTATAGCGAAATTCACGAAATTAAAAGTAAAAATTATGCTTAAGATTGCTTAAATTACTTAAGGTATCCGACTACGTTCGGAACCGTGATTTTCCAAAAGAGTATAAATGGATAATATTTATGATATTTAGGGTCACTTAGATTATAAAATGTATATAAAATTGTTTTAAGAATAGTATTACAATAAAAAAAATATTTAAGTACAATATTTTGACAAAAAATGAACATAGAATGAACAATTTTCAAAATATTCTCCTTTTGTGAAAAACGCTTCTATTATAATAATATTTTGCCTGTATATAGCTCAGACCTCTCTACAGAGGCTCAACTAGAATTTTTGAAATATATAACTTAGAAGTGGGTTTATCCATGTTTTACGACAACAGAGGGGAGAAATTTTAAGGGGACATGGTACGATTTACGCAAAAAATTTTAATTTAAGGATTTTTAATATTTTTTTGGTTACCTCCTATGTATGTATACTATGTTAAACATATTTTGTGCTCAAAATTTCATAAAAAGCTAGCCATGTAGTTTTTTAAGGAAAAAAACTTGAAATTTTTGAAGTGATTTTAAAATGCTACTCCTCCTACAAAAATTGACATACACGCATGAAATTTGATTTACAAGTACATCAAACTATGTATAATAAAAGTTGGTATGGGTTCTGCGTTAACGTGATTAGTATTCTTACAATACTTCTTTTTATGAATGTTTATTGAAAATTCCTTAAAAAATGTATAAATTCTGAGTTCAATTATTTTTAAAAAAATAAATATTGCTTTGATTCAAAAATGCATACCAAGTTTTGTTACATGTACTATTGGGAATAGGTAAGAAAAATTTCAAAGCATTAGGCGCAATAGAAAAAAAGCCTTAGCATTTTAAATGAAGACAAAATATTTATTTTATCTTTCTGAGATACTGCAGTTTTCTTAAAGTTTTGATTTGCCATAGGGATGTGAATAAAAACGAACGTAAATGCTATCATAATTCTGCGTTTTTTAAGTTTAGAACTTTCAAATTTTGTGAGGTTATAGAAAAAATTATTAAAAAAATTTAGGCTAAAAAAATTAAATTTGATTTTTTGACCGATTTTTGTCAATTGAATCGTACTGTGTCTCCTTAAGAAAAAAACGCCGATAATTATTTCAATTGGTGGTAACTCTGAAAATAAAGTGAATTTTTCAAATATCCTAGTTTAGACTCTCTGAAGAAGACCTTACTTTATCTAAGCACACACAAAATATTATTATAATATAAGTATTTTTCACAAAAGGAGAGCATTTTGTGAAAAAAAAGTTATTCTAAGTTAATTTTTTGCCAAAATATTGTATTTAAATAATTTTTTTTTGTCAAAATGTGTGTCCTTAAAACAATTTTATACATGTATTCTAATCTAAGTGACACTAAATATGAAAATTATCCATTTATGCTCTTTTTTTAAAATCTCGGTTCCGCGCGAACGTAGTGAGATACCTTAATACTGCTTTTATAATCATAAAAGTTTACAGTATGTAACTTCTGAAATGAATGCACAATCTATTTACTCATTGCTCTCAATACTTTCTTTCAGAGGTTTTACTTAGATTATTTTCAATCTGCATATATAAATTAGGTTAATCTACTTTTAATATCTTAAATCATATTGTAAGTATACTAAATGAGCAATATTAGGCTTATTTTACTTAGAAGTGCATTTTGTGATTATGAATACCGACCAAAACTCATATTCAACAGCATTTTAATGTTTACTTTGAAGCTATCGACATAGACACTAGCACATTCGATAAAATGGGCTTTAAATTAATAGATGTTGCGTAACCTCTATTACAAGTTACGGTAGTTAACACTGTTATAAAAACCTCAAGGAAACCCCATAAAAATCATTCGTAACCATAAGGTTTCTTGAGGGAAAAAGTCCATGTCGAGTAGACATTTTATTTCAAGTATACAGAACTAACAATAACATTTGTAAGTTCAATATATATTCCGATGTATTCGTTTGTAATTCGAATTCATGACTCGTGGTACAGGCTAGAGCGTTTCCAACATACTGTATTGTTGCAGGTATTGCAAAGGAAAGGGTGCGGCCTATCATTTTAGGACTATGTAGACTCGTCCATTCTGCGGTTTTTCTACACTGTTGCTATTCTGAGCTTCATTATGATAAAGAGTCGGTGCACCAAACTCCACTGAAATGGCACTTTTACCCGTTTTCTACATCCAAGATCAACTTGTTGCGATACTAAAACGAGGAAAATTGTAGTTTTACATTGCTATTCTAAGGATCGTTATATTACAAAAGGAAATTCGTATCCCAAAAAAAAAGAAAAAAGAAATATAATTCGAAAAGAATACCAAAGCTAGATAGTTTCTATTTTACAGCTAGGTGCATAGGAAAAATTATAACCCTTTCACCCTGATCACACCAGCTGTAGGGAAAGCAACACACTGCAAAAGCAACATGTATTTGCTACCAATGTAGCCACTAAACGTAAATAAAATAAAATTAATATTATAGAGTGATAGATCAATAAATTGTTTTAAATACGGCATATATATATCAGATGTTAACATTAAATACATAAATAATTATATATATACACAACTTGCAGATAGATATATATATATCTATATATCTATATATACACATAACATTCATTATATATAAATATATATATATGTCTCTCATGTACAAAAAAAATTGCTTTTGTGTACCAATACCACAACTTAAAAAACAAAAACTTACAAAAGAAAAAATGGTTGAGATTTTTGTATAATGACTATTTTACTATTTTCTTTCAAATGAGCAAAATGTTCAAGCCTCGAAAAAAAAAAACAACTACAAATGAAGTTAGCAGCAAGGATGAAAGGACATGGTACCATGACAGAATTGAGAACTATGGCACCGTCTGATGCATAGCCTGCACGCCTACACCTATAGAAGATTCCTCCAAGAACTGTTTTTCAGATCGAACTCCGCTAATAAAAGTATTTATTAACTTTCTAAGTGGAACATTAAAGGCAGTTTGCGTTTGGTGACCAGTACTGAACATATATTCATACATATTATCCTATATATCTATATATGTGTGTGTCTTTGTGAATCGTATTTGTGCATATGACATTTAGTGGTGTAATCCTGTTAACTATTCTACAAGGTTCAAAGGAAAGAGGTGCTTTGTGGCTGGTGTAGGAGTGCTTGTAACGTCTTCGATAGTATGGACATTTTTATGTATTCTCAACTCTAGTGATCAGTAAACAATTCAATATTGTAGTGAAGGTGATTTGATATTGTTAACTTGCTGCTCTTGATTGCCGCTTTTGTAAATATACCAGTGGAATAAGTATTTGTGATTTGCACATTGTCACGTGATAATGACGAAGTCAAAGGTTTTGTATTATTATGCTTGCCTGCTTGTAATAAAATGATATTCTCAATAGATTCATCATGTTTTATTTCTACACAATTAAAAACTGAATTTAATTGGAATATATTACATTTATATATTAAACAAGAAAATCTAATAAATTTATTGAATTTTTTCAGTTTTGACATTTGTATATTAGATTAGTTTTAGTTAACCTTATGATAATAATTGAAATTGTGTTAGAGTTTAATTTTAATCAAACACTCTGAACAACAGCTTAGGAATATATTTTAACAGACAAACTAATCATATTTAAGAATTCTATTCATTGCTGTATTAATTCTGATTGAAGTTTTTTCCAATTACTTTGCTTAAGTGTTAATGTTTTTAATAATGGAAATATTTAACGTATCAAGTAACGTATATATTTCAAGTCCTTAAAATTATTATTCTTTTGCATTAATGCTAGATTTATTAGAGTTGCTTGATAATTATTAGAGCCTATTAGAGTTGCTGCAACTTATAAAAATGGATAAATAAAAGAAATAAAAATCAAAGATTATTTCAAGTAAATATGACTATAGATTTTACATTCAAAATAATTAACGTTAAATAAAGTTTACAAAATATGATTTATCTGGGATGCACATTTACCATGATAAAAATGAAATTACAACAAGTTCATTATTCTACTAAAAATAGAAAGCATAGATTTTCCTTACTTTGGCATATTTTGTATTTTTATTAATCTCTTTATAGGAAATATTCACAATATAGGCATAAAATAATCTCGGAATTTATTTTAAATTGTTTTGACTTTGAATGAATATTTCTGCAGAATACGAGGATAGTGTCGACTTAAGAGGACTTTGTATCCTTTGAACTACTTTCTTTCTTTGTGTATTTAAAAATTATATTTTAGCATTTTATATAATGTTTCTATTCATGAAAATGATATGAGATGAAATTTTTTCACATATTATTGACACAGTTTTAAAAATTTTAATTTTTTGTAGAAAATTTGGAAAATTTTAAAATTCTACTCCTTCGGTAATTATTAATTTTTTGACCAGAATTTTTTTTGTAATATTATTATGGATGTTATAAGCAACTTTAGGGATCAATTTTACAATAACTTAATTCGTTTTTGAGAAAAAAAAATAAAATGTTGATATGCATGCTAATAATTTACGTAAAAACCAATATCTTACATTTTAATTTTTTTAAAAAAAATGTATTAAGTTTACAGCAAAATGGATCCCTAATTTTGTTACATGCTTTATATGCAACACGCAGGGAAAAAACGGAAGTGATTGGTTAATAGTTGTGGAAGGAGTCGCATTTTGAATGCACTAATGTTTCGAAAAACAAACTGAGAAAAACCACTTTAAAGTTTATAATTCTGAAAAAATAATTATAATAAGCTTAAATAAACTTAAAATACCACTTTAAGATATTAGTTATATATTTTTCTTTAAATAATTGCATTTTCGTATTTTTTCAACCTATACATTTTTATAAATGATCAATTTTAAGAAGGTATTAATTGCACAAGAAAATTCAAGAAAAAAGTTAAAAAAATTTTTTTTCCTGTCATGGCAGAAAGTTTAGTCTTTTTCTTCACATATATTGAAGTATTACATTTGTATAAAAAACATATCAGGAATAAGAACTGAAATCATAAAATTATTAATATAAAATGCCTTAATTCTCAAAAATTTTACATGCACACATTTCACAAAGAAGAAAAATTACATTATTGTATTGCCTCGGAAATATTCTGGTTTGTATATTACACATTCTTTTTTTATAGTTATTATTTCTCTTTTTAAAATAGATTTTTTTATCGCAATGCTTTTTTTAGCTTTTTTTCTAAAAAGGTGCGTGGCCGAATTGCCTACTTTGTTTTCAAATGAAGTTTTATTCAACTTCGAACATTCCGACTTGCTCTAGTGATATCCCAATCGAAAGATAATAATACAAAGAAAAAGATTAAATAAAATAAATTAAAAAAGAAAACGATAGGTTGGTCATTTTGGTGGTACTAAGTTACCGTAACTCATTACTCTAAACGAAAATAGAGTAAAAAGTTTAGTTCCTGCATATTCAACTTTTATTTCAAATTTTTGTGCCTTATCATACAAGAGTTTTGTAATTTAATTCAATTTAATGTGCAGCATTTCAATATTATTTTGATGGTCACAATATCCAAGTAGTAATGGTTGAAAACTCCTGATCGTCATTGTAGAGTGGCACCTTAAATCTGTCCAAGCATTAAGTCCTTATGTTGGTGTGCTGGGGAAGCTTGGAAAGGAGTCATTTTCGTCAATTGATAGGGATTCAAAAGTAGAAGATTCGTCCCCAAAAGCTCCCATGTTTTGCTTTGAATTGTTGTAATGGATGGGCGAACTCATTAATTAGTGTATGAGGGTCAGAAAGAAGATTAGCCATAGTCAATACAAACTCTATTTATCAACAATTCTCAACAACGTAACAAATATCAACATCCCAAGTTAAGAAATGCACCAATAGTTAAATATGGGAGCAATAGCGAGATAGACGAGATAATTGGGAATATAAATATAAATCGGATCACTTACACTTATCACGTTCAAGCAATACACCTTCTTATACTTTAAAACTTCTAAAGTAATCTAATTCAAACCGACCCGAATCCAATTTAACACCTAATTGACCAAATTGTCAATCTTAATATTAATCAAAGAATGTACGAAGTGCTCTCATTTAGCTTTTCGTTAATCACTTTTTGCTAAACTGTTAGCTTCTAGCTACTCTGTCCTCGAGCTTGAAAGTTAATCTTTAAATACAAGCTTTTATTTGAATAAATTGCGTCTTCTTCAGAGGAAAGTTTTCAATGGAATAATATTTAAAAACCCATTATTTCCCAAGAGGTTTATTAGTCGGAAGAACATGAATAGACCTGTTACAGTGTTACTTTGGTAAAAAGTTAAATTAAGTTAAAATCCATATTATTTTACATAAAGGATCATAGTGGAATTAGAACTAAAACCTATGATCCAACTTGAATATCACTTGCCATGAATTTCCTCTAACCTTAGTTACTCAACTACTTCTATCATCTATACTTCTAAACTTAAGTTAATTATTTCAAACTTAACTTTTATCCTAATGGTAGGCTTAGCTGTTGGTCTGCTATTTAGTGATCACATAATCACTAGTCCATGTTTTTATCTCATAAAAAAGTGATGCTCTAAATATGTCATCTGTTTAACTAATAATAATAATAAGTATAATTTAAAATAATTACGTTTCAATCATCTCTTGTTGCAAGGCTTTGAAAATTAGAGAGAAAATAACATCTTACGTGTTTCTCTCTTTATTTTTAATTTCCCTGAGTTATGAAACATTGCTAACATACTGGTGTTAAACTTCATCAAAAAGTTAATTAAACACAGAGACAAAATAACTTAACACATAATGAAAGCTTACTTGGTCTCAAAGGCTAATAGTCCCTCTTCAGGATATTTGATGGTTTTTCATAACAAAACTCCTCTAACGAAATATTTTTATTTTTTGGGCTTTCGTCCTTCTCACCGTCAAACGTAGTTGACAAAGTAGTCAACAACTGCATCAAATTGAATTTGACAACATATTGAGGAACAAAATTTTTTGTTAAATACAATATTCCTCTTGCTTTCGTGTAAAGTTGCTCTATCTTCAACACGTCAGAAAGTATATCATAATGAGGTATGAAACAACTTTAGCGAGGCTGGGCATTTTACTTAAAATAACAAAGTACATTGATTAAAAATCTTTACTGTATTATCATTTAAGATTCAAAAATCTTTGTACATAGAAAATATTTACAAATAAATTAACGTAGTAATTTTCTGAACGCAAAATCAGCAAAAATGTATTTAAAAGTACATAGAATTAAAATGCTAAAATATATTTTTCGTTGTTATTCAAAATATTTGGAACGAATGATGAGTTTTTATGTTTAGAAATAATACACATTTTAAAATAAAAATATTAAATTATATTTTGCATTGTATATATATTTCAACTATTTCTTGTATTGAAGTTGTTGTTTTTTCAGGATTTTTTTTTTATTATTATAAATATATATTAAAGAGTTTAGCCTGAAAGCTTGAAATGAGTGATTAAATGAGAAGAGAAAGGTAGTTTTTTAATAAACAACTGTTTTTATATACTTCGCTTTTTTGTTTATACAGTTTTTCCCTATAAAAAAAAAGCTTTCAAATGTATTTTTTAAATACAAGTGCTCGTTAAGTTATCTATATATTATCTGCATAATAAAATTAATAAATATAACCTACTAGTATGGCCCGAAGATAAAGTTAATATTTTAAATAAACGTTCGTAATTAAAAAAAAATGGCATTTTGAAACGAAGTGCAAAGTTAAATAAGGTATTTTTTATCAGTTATAAATCTGTTATCTGCTTTATCTGTTATAAATTTCTCTTTATAAGATAAGCAGTCATGATATTTCACGCACCGTCAAATACATCTTTGAGCTCATTCCTATTTCTTTGGGCAATTTTTTTGGATTCGATCTCTATTCCCATTTCATAGTAATCTCGTTTAGAAAGACGTCCGCATATTGATCCTAAGTTTTGGAATCTTATAAGGGAATTAGTGTCAGGTCAGGTGCTGCATTATTTTAAAATCAAACCCATATTAGAATAAGTTGTTCCAGCATTCAATAAATGCTTGTTAAAACCATTTCTGACGCATAAAGTGAACCCACGTTCAGGGTAAAGAATTTTAAATCCATATAAAGGATACAGCTGAGAACGTAAACATTCTAATTGCATCAAATATATGTCTTTCTTTCAAAGTCATAAGTTTATTAAGTATTTTATAATGATACTTTTCATATCTTTAAACTGTAACCTAATGAAGAGGACGTCAGGTTTATGTGTCTTACTATCCCAAAAGTATTTTCTCATGTACACACTTTGCACTGTTCTAATATTTTGAGATTTGATTTTCTAATCAGATGATAGACTTGCTGTTATACTGTACAGATAAATTACAAAAATGGTCCAATCCTAGTTATCATTTTTTCAGGATTAGCAGGAAAGTATATAGAAATACTTTTCTTGCACTTATTAGAAATTAAATCTCTTAATTGTTAGAGAAACATTCTTTATAAGATATGTACTTTCTTTTTCAAGCTAGGGATGTAGTTCCCTTCAAATACTACTTTCCACATAATAGAGTTATACCAAAACTATAAACTAGATCAAATATACTACATATTGCTGCTTCAAAAATATCAATTTATTCAAAACAGTTTGAATGTTGGAAAAATATGCAGTAACGTAGCATACTTTGTTTAGATTTATTTTGATGAAATTCAATTATACGAGAAGTAAGAAATCTAATGACGGAAGATAATGGTCAATAACTCTTTTTATTACTTCTTTTAATCTAAATTTTGTAACTTGCCATCTACGATCATTTGGCTGAATGTCGTATTAAGCTTTTAACTTGTTAGCCTTTTTAGATACCTGAAAACAAAAAGAAGAGGTAAATTTTGCGTAGAGTTTTAGTCCAATGCTTTTCTAAAAGGTAAGCCTAAAGAAAAAAGAAAGATAAAAAAAATTAAGTCAACTCCTGCTTTGGTGGCGCCATCTGTTACATCTAGTTGTAACTTCGTCAGAAATAAAAAAGAATAAATTTAAAAATAAAAAATAAAATTTAATTAATGAATTTATATTTGAAAAAAACTTCATTAACATCAAGTGTTATCCACTACAAGTTTAAAAAAATGTATTTGAACCTGAGTCGATGAATAAAAAGTATTTTATTAGCAATTGAAAATTTGAACAAGATATATATATATACATATGGAGAGTGTGAACTAATAGTAGGAATTGAAAAAATAATAATCTTGAAACTTAAGCCAAAAACTCATCCACCACATAAACGGCCGCTAGAAAATTTGCAGTTGTGATTTAGCAGGAATTTATCTCACAATAGAACATACATAATGACTGTTAGTAAAGGATCTCAACCATCTGAGGAGAATGAGACTTGAACTGCTTTCGAGTTCTTCGAGTTTCTGTACTATGCCATAGACTTCAGTGTTAAAATAGTCATATATGTGTACAAGCTTAAGTCCGTTGTCACTCCTATAATTTATGAGAGGCAAGAGCTATAGTCATAAAAGTGGATTCTATGTATATTAAAATTGCCGTGCTCTGCACTAAAAAAAACTGCTTATAGCTTTATCTGGTAGAAAAATTTGGAAGCGTTCTTATCCCAAAATGGGTACCAGATACGTGAAAAAAAATGTAATATTACAAAGTTTTGATGCATCATTGATTTGTTGAAAGAAGACTCATTTCTCAAACAAATGCTAAAAATAGAAGGTGTAAAATGTATATTTATATGCTTTGTAACTTCCAAAATTGATTGGTGCAACTTCATTATGAACCACTTGAAAGTTCAACCAACATTTCTTACCGACATTATATGGACAAATGAGGAATATTGAAAAACAGACTAAATAACCCGGTACTTTAAGAATGTATGTTAACGGGATCCCTATACTTTTCCTTAATGAAGGACGTACTATCGGATTTTCTAAAGGTTTTGCCATTGAGTGAACTCCGGGTTGTATGGTTCTAACACGACAGCGCCCCACCGCATAAGATAGTACGTGTCATTCAGTAAATTCGAGACACATTCCAGCAACAAGTCTCGGGTATGGAAGTTGCATTGAATTGCCTGCGCTGTCACTTGACCTGAACTCTTCGGACTTTTTCTACGGGGATTCTTCACACATTGTATACAATCTCTCCACCAATATTTCAGAAACTTTGAAATCGTATTACTGATGCTTGTACCAGCGTGCCATGCGCCATGTTGAAGAAGTGCAGCTGGATGTGCAAACTTGTGTCCTGATGTGTACTATTTCTGAAGGAAGGACACCATTTTCAGCATGACCGATAGAAAAGCCTCATTTCCGGAAAGTGTGGTTTTGTTCAACTTGATCAAGCACATGAGTGATTTGCACCTTTCATTTGTATCATCTTTAACTGCAAAATTTTTTCTTTGGTAATAAATCAATGATGCGTGTGCTGAATAACATTATAGTTGACTTTTTTCATGTATCTAGTACAATTTTTGAAATAAGAATGATAACTCGAATAAGTTAATCAGTTTATTTTTGTAGCGCATGGAAACTTTGCTATACCTAGATCCTATTTTTATGACAATAGCTCTAGCCGTTCGAAAATTATTGAGGGGACAGCGGACTTTAGCTGACACACTATATATATATATACATATATGTTAATGCTTTGGAAGAAAACATCCCTTTTGTACTTTGTGACAAAGAAAATCTGCAATCTCGAGAGTAAGATGATCAGGTAGACTCTAAAATAGAATTAAAACTTCGATCAATTTTCTAGCTACACATTAATAAAAAATTATGCTATATACACTCTTATCATTTGTACATTCAATCTTACCTGAATATATTTTCAGTGAAAATAATTAATTTTCATTTGTACTTACAGCATATAGAAGAAACCTATCAAGTTTTACTAAATGGAACAAGTTATTCAAAGATAGGATATTTCATTGAGAAGCAACACAAAAATTTATCAATGTATTTCTCAATAGCTGTACGTCTTTTACACATTATATCTTATGACCATTTTCATTCTATGTTCCAGGATGTATTTTATTTTCCCTTTTAAAATGGATTTGTTTCCTAATGTTTATGATTTATTATTGAGATAGTACATTTTTTCTTGTTTCAATCCACACAGAGAAATAGAAAATTTCAAGGATGTCTACCAAATTTACTACATTTCCACTTTATATCACGTTTCATCTTATATTTGTAAATAGAAGATTCGAAGTTTTCCTGGCCTAGTTCACAGATATAGTTTCAGCATTGGAATCTTTTTGATAATATTTGACATGAAACTATATCTATAGATATGCTACTTTAAGAAGAATTTTAAGAGCACATATCTACGAAGTATTGCTTTTCACCCAGACATATGCATACAGCCATGCATAGATTCATTACAAGAAAAAAAGAACTTCATGTATAGGTACTTTTAAAGTTTATTTTGTTGATTACAAAAAAATATTACTTTACTTGTAGATATATTCTGTATTCAGTTACCCAATACTCTGATAAAAACCCTGTGAAAATTTTTTATTATTAAATTCTTCACAAACACACATTAACACTTTTATAAACACAAGTAGCTTTTATAAATTGTTTCTACAGAATATATTTTTAATTTTTTTGCTCATAGATCTCTCTTTAATTTAGTACATATTCTTCAACGTTTTTTTTTTTCTTAATTTTTCTCGTAAAGCATACTAATTTACTTCTTATGGGTATCAATCCTTGCATTTAGAGATTCATCAAATATTTTCTCAATAGGAAGGCATTTTACTGAAAAAAGAAAATTTTTTCTCTTAGGATTGAAACGAAGCGTACTTAAAAGCTCAATTTTATTGGGCAAAACAAGCTAAAAGAAACAATTTTACAACAAAAAGCTACTATTTATAAAAACGCATCATTCGAAGGATTTAAAAACTCTTCTACAATCTTAAAAGAATCGCACTAATGTTAGTCAAAATAGGTCTTTTTTTTATATCTAACATAACTTATAATATCTAGACATAAAGAATGGTACATAATAATTTACAGTTGAAATGTCAAATCATCCCCATTAGTATTGTTTTCTAACAATTCCATACATTTAAAAAACTTCAAATATATTACTTCTACTGAATAAAGTTTAACAATTACTCCATTCTATACATTTTAGATAAAATTTAGTACATCTTGTTATTCTGAATAATATCATTTCATCTATAGTCAGATTCTTCATTTCTCAGGTAAGTTAGCACAACTCCTCAATTAATATTTTCTATTAAGAATTTTGCTCCAATTTAAGAAGATTTAAAGGAAAATTTTTCAATGTAAGGATGTATTTTAAAAATTAATTTGTGCTTTTAAACAGGTAGATGAAGGATTTTGATTTTTGAAGGAATGGTAGATTTTCCCATTAGTGCGGCACTAAGTTTCAATGGTTATATCTCGGTAGTGTATCTTTAGTTTAACAGCACATTCAAGCTTTTATATTTTAATACTGAAACTAGTCAAGTCACTGTGTCGGTTAGCATGCACTTAAAAATATTTCTTAGTTTTCTGCATTTTGTGCTCAAACTATATAAATCGGAACTTCAAATGAAAATTCTTAAAAAATGACGAAATTTGTGTATTATTTAAAGTTAATTTATTATAAGTTAACAATTTGTAAACAAAGATTCATTTTCATTTTTATATAGTGGGTTACTCTAAGCCGATAGTAAAAATGCTTGACTTACGAAACAGTTTACAAAATTTTATTAGGGTATCCGACTACGTTCGGAACCGTGATTTTGCAAAAGCGCATTTATGATATTTAGTGCCACTTAGATTAGAATACATATATACAATTGTTTTAAGGACATTTTGACAAAAAAAAATTTAAATGCAATATTTTGGCAAAAAATTAACTTAGAATAACCTTTTTTCCAAATGTTCTCCTTTTGTAAAAAATGCTTCTATTATAATAATATTTTGCCTGTATATAGCTCACACCTCTCTACAGAGGCTCAACTAGAATTTTTGAAATATATAACTTAGAACTGGGTTTATCCATATCTTACGACAACACAGGGGAGAAATTTTAAGAAAAAAACACCGATAATTATTTCAATAGGTTGTAACTGAAAATAATGTGAATTTTTAAAAAGTCATAGTTAAGCCTCTGTAAAGAGGTCTGAGCTATATACAGGCAAAATATTATTATAATAGAAGCATTTTTCATCAAAGGAGAATCCCCTCAGGGGGCTCACCTTCTTTAGGTGAGTACGGGTGTCACAATCCAGAGGTACCCTAGTGATCTGTCTCTATTTTCGACCCTCTTTCTTGTCATACCATTTCTCCTTTTTTCTTCTTTTCCCGTCCAGACCACAGACCTATGCTACAAAAGGAACGTTGTTCAAATTTAGTTTTTTCTGGTGAAAAATCTTACGTTTTACTACAAACATATTATGATTTACATTTTCTATTGCGTTAATTTAGTTTCTTTTTCGTATATTTCTTTAAATACTTTGATTATGTTGCTTTATTTGTTTTTGACTAACAACGTTGGTTTTCCGACCCGCATATTTGCCATGTGTGGCGTCCCGTAAGGAGGAAAATGGTGTCCTGGGAATACCTTTGACCCACGCTTCGCTGTAGACGGGTGGCAGGAGTGAGCCCGCTCCTGTCAATCGGCTGGCAGTACCTCTTTGGTGTCCCCGAAGAGACACTGCTGTAGGGTTAGTGCTGCAGATAAGGGGTGTCGGGTTTACCCGTTGGATCCTCATCCTGGACACCATCACTATATTCTGGGTGTACTCTGGGTAAGCGACGTGCCTGGTATTTGCCAGATGACCGGCACACTGCCTCCCTTGTTTGACTCCGTGGTAGGTGGAGGCACTCCAGGACGAAGTTGTGTACGCGTTCTTATGGATCCAATGCAGCTGTGCCCGGGTAAAGGCCTCGTTTTACCCAACCTATATATTGACAAAATTGCGACAAATAAAAGATTTTTATTGCTTTCTTTACCAAACAATGAAATGTCTTCGAAATCACCTTTTGCTATACAGAAAGCCCTTGTAAGGATAGGTGGTGAACCTAAATCAGTTATAAAAGATTAAGATCAGGGGATCTACTAATTGAAACACTCTCTGCTATACAAACTAAGTCTTTCTTTCTTGCAAAAACTTTTCTTAATTCACCTTTAATAATAAGCCAACATAAAACTCTGAACTCATGTCGTGGTGTCATTTCTGAACCTGACCTATTGACCACTCCAGAACCGGAAATCCTTGATGGATTTTCTGATCAGGGTGTAATTCAGGTCAGAAGAATAACAATTAAAAAAGATGCACCAATAATTCCGACCAAACATATAATTTTAACTTTTAATAGCCCCAAACTACCAACAACAATAAAAGCCGGCTACCTTAACTATAAAATTCGCCCATACAATCCGAATCCTCTGCGCTGTTTCAAGTGCCAGAGGTTCGGACACTCACAAACTTCCTGCCGCGGTCAACTTACTTGCTCTAGATGTGCATCTTTTGGACATGCTTCCACAGATTGCAGTCTAGAGCCTAAATGTATTAATTGTTCAGAGTCCCCTCAGTCTGATTCTAAACTCTGTTCAAAATGGAAATTAGAAAAGAAAATTCAAGAAATCAAAACAAACAAAAAATATCTCCTATCCAGAAGCTCGAAAATCAATA
Source organism: Trichonephila inaurata madagascariensis (assembly GCA_019973955.1). NCBI lineage: Eukaryota > Metazoa > Arthropoda > Arachnida > Araneae > Nephilidae > Trichonephila > Trichonephila inaurata. Next base: position 187,350 of record BMAV01013469.1, on the reverse strand, counting down.
CTACCACAAATATCTCAAACATATGCCCAAGCTACCAAATCCTCATCTACAACCACAACAACCCAAACTGATGAAAGCATTACAAAAATAGTATGCCCTCCTTTGAAATTATTACAACCTTACAACCTCAATGCCTTCCAAAATTCCCACAGTTACCAAATCATCTACATCAACTCAGGCACGTAACGTAGCAAACGTAAAATGTCCACCTTTGAAGTGTCCACCTATTCCTATATCTAATAATGCATCTTCCATCAATGAGTCATCTTCCTCAATCATATCCGCTTCCTCATCCAATTCAAATATTCAAGCCCCTTTTGCCTCTATAAAACAGAATTTAAAGAAAACAACAAAAATTCGAGATATAAGAAGAAAGAAAAGAGTACTTAAAAATATAATAGACATAAAAATGACTCCACATAGACTGAGAAAATCAGCACCTAATGAGTATACAACGGATGAGGAAGACATGATCGTATATGACGTGGATGATGAAGACCCGAATCCAGATTATGTCAAAAAAGATGGAAAAACGTATTATACGGACTCTTTACTCTTAACTCCAACCAGAAATAGAAAGTCAATTTTTTCAGTAATACATATCGAACTTGGTGGGGAACTCTCCTCACCAATCTCCGTTTTTTAAATCGATTTAAAAAAAAAAACATTATACATATTTTAAGATTGTCTTTTATCAATACTTTTCGAATTTGGTGGAGAATTCTCCTCACCAATTAATGTAATTTATTGAAAATGGCTTTTATATATAATTTGTGATTTTAATTTTTAAACTGAAATCTAACCCAACTTTTTAGTGATTTTATACTTTTAATGTTTTAACAATTGTTTAGCGTAGTATATATAGCCAGAGTTGGCTCTTGCGACAAAAAACCCCAAACTCACTCACTCACAAAAGGAGAACATTTTGAAAAAAGATTATTCTAACTTAATTTTTTGCCAAAATATTGTATTTAAATAATTTTTTTTTGTCCAAATGTCCTTAAAACAATTTTATACATGTAGTCTAACATAAGCGACACTAAATATCATGAAAAATATCCATTTATGCGCTTTCGTAAAATCACGTTTCCGAACGTAGTCGGATAACTTCAGTAATTTCAAATGAATAGATTAATTAAATCTAAATAATTTACGTAGCCACAAAATTAATTGAATCTATTACTACATTCAAGCTTTTAATTTCTTTTAGAATTGATGACTTTCTGATTTGTTCCATAATCATTACTACCCAATTTTTTTACTAATAACAATACCATTTTTTTAAAAATGATATAGTGTCATTATATATATATATTTAAAAGTTTTAGATACAGAGAAAGCCAGAATTCGTCTCAAATGAACTACTTTCTTTAACAAATCTAATTAATCTGCAACCTAAAAGCTAATATTTCAGAGTAGACATCCAGACACAACAAACAGGTATCAGTAGTATTGATTAGACATTTATAATTCCTAACAAACAATTGGAATGGCAATTTTATTTATTACTTCAGTTACATTTTGCTTCCATTATATGTTGTTCTTATTTCTGTAATGTCTGTATCAATTTTCACATAATTTCTTTTGCATTCACTTTAAGCACTCATGGAGTACGAGGTTGATATATTGCATGTGTTTGAAAATTTTGTCCAATTTCTGAAAGATAATTGATACTATCTATTTGCAAAAACCGACCATTTTGCAGTATTTTTTATTGTCGTTTTTAACTACTGCACTATAACTCGTCTACTTTATTTTTATCGTTGTTCACTTAATGAACGTTCAGGAATTTGAAAGTACCTTACATGGTAACAAAATATAATTTTTAAAAAATTAATTAAACACTATTTCCAAGGACTCTCAACAAACCTATATAACTTCTTAAATTTCAGTTACTTCGAAATTTTTTTCTGTCAAAGTAGAAATGTTTTTCTAAGCGCGTAGAAATTAAAGACGATGGTAGAATAAAATTTTTACTTTTATGTAACTTTAAATTAAATAGATATTTAATACATATATATAATACGATTTTGAAAACACATGAAATATTTCTATGTAATCATAAAACTAGATGTTTTCATAAATAGGAATATACACTAAGAGTGATTTTTAAAATGCAACATAAAGGACAAGGTGCCAGAAAATTATACAAATTTTCGAGTAGGACCCATCTTACAGAATAATGCAATTCATGAGAAAGGTGCTGATTTGCGTTGAATGGGACTTGAGAGAAGAAATGTATGAAATGGGTAATTATTTGTGTGATGTTTTCTGCCAGGGAAATGATCGTTGAATTTGTTTTCTTGTCTGAGAAGAGACGTATAATATATATATACCTATAACTTCTTCAATATATAGCAGAATACCAGTCCAATACTACAGATGAGGGGCAGTTCTTTAAGGTACACTATTATACAAAAGCTATTGTCATTGAACTGAAAAAAGCAGGTTCGTCCACATGTCAAATCTCAGCTGAAACCCTCCTAGACTCTCTTACTGTACATTAAAAGTAGCAATGAATGTTGGATCAATGAATTGGGGCAAGTTTGTAGGATTTCGGAGAAGCCAGGAGGTCAGCAAGCTTGGACAGACTCATCCACCAACAGGTAGACAGAAGCACTGCCGTTTTGTAGAGAGAAAATATATCACGCTTCTTTTGTATTATGAAGTCACAATGTGTACTATTGTGGCATCAAAGGGGTGACACACAGCTTCAATCCGGTAGCATCTGTAGAATCCTCCATCACACGACATGGCTTAGGGATGGCATGTAACCTTTAATTCGTATTTAGGGAATTAATTCGCCCAATGAAAGGTGGATGATGTGCTGCGACTATTGCAATTCCTCTACGTTCGAGGATAACTAATGTTTTTTACCAGCGTGATAATGCAGGATCGTTCAGTGTACGCATCTGCCAAAAGAATCTGCATGATATAGAAATTCTTCCCAGTTCCACCTTTCTCTCCTAATCTAACACGTCTGGGGCGTAACTTCTTGCATGCCCTGTCCCTAACGCATTTCAAAGATGAACTAAGATGAATCATCCCTCGGGACACCATACATATTACTGTTGACTCAGTACCTAGGCCAGCGTTTCTCAAACTGTGGGGTGTGCCCCCTGGCGGAGAGTGATAACTCTATGTGGGGGGTGCGACCATGTTGAAAAGTCGTAAGCAAAAGTTAATTTTTTAAAAAATTTACTAATTTACTGAAATAAAAAAAACAACAAAAAATAAATTCTGACAAATAAAAAATAAAGTACGCATTTACACTGATATAAAACACTTATAAATGCATCAGTACTGCACAATGTGTTTCATAATTAATTTAACAATACTAAGTTAAGACCAAGTAAATAATTACCAGTGACCCCATGGCCTTATCATGTATAAAATTATGTTCAAAAATTAATACTTATTTTGATAATTTTTATGGTTTATAATTAATCCCTTAACTGTCAATTAAAAGTTATGCAATTCGCTTCCAATGCCCCCGGGCACACTGTCAATGTCATTTTATGACATTCCATAGCCTTCATAATAATTTTATGAGTAGCAGTGCACAGAAAAGATCGTACTTCATACCGACGTATATGTACGTCAGTTGAAAAAAAAAACACTTTAGCTGAGCGAGACGTTTACATACGCCGGCAGCACTTAAGAGATTTAAAGGGGCCTGGTACATGAATTTTCAAAAAACAATCGGTTTTTATTTTTATTTTTTTATATTTTCTAAAAGTTTATATTTCTCTCTTTAAAATAATATATGATATGATGAAATACGAAAATTAGAAGTATTTTTATTTATGTTCAAGTGGAAAAATTAGGTGTATGGGCATATCCAAAAGCAGTAGCACACACAGGAATTTTTCAAGGAGGTACGGGGTTGAAAGTTCACCATTCTTGTATCATGCTATTTTTGATTTTGTCGATTTTCAGGAACAAAACACAGTAAAAAACTAATTATTGAATAAATAATTAGCATTAATTAATAAAATTAATCATTAATAACCAATATTTAATTAAATTCTACGTATTATATACTTAGAATTATAACCAATCGGAAAAAAATCAAGGGCTTTGGGGGGTCCAGCCCCCCCCCCCCTTTGTGTGCGCCACTGTCCAAAAGTGTATGGGTGCACGTCTTTTGGATCTTAAAAACAAAAACAAAAAATAATTAAGTGATGGAAAAAGCCTAAGTGGTCGTAACCGACTCACCGATATTTTATCTGCATAGCATGAAAACTGCTTTTGGGTTGTTTATTTTCATCTTCTGTTTTTTCATACGAGAGCCCACAACATTGACTGTGTCCTGAGGGTATAAATTCATGGAGAAAAGTTTAAAAGGCAGAAGCTAAATGTAACGAAAGGCGCCGTGATCATAAACACATACACACGTGCTATATATCATAATGAATTAAATGAAGTCAATTTTTAGAGATCTAGGTGATTCTATATTATTAAGAAAATGCTTACATGAAAAGACTCAGAACCCAAATGAGTCAGTTAATAACACCATATGGTCAGTGATTCTAAAATCTATATTTGTGGAATTAAAAACTCTAAAATGAGTTGTAAACATGGCTACTGCACAGTTAATATGAGTCATGTAGCAAACTTAATTATCTTAAAACATTGAGTCATGCTTCAAAAAATTAGATATACGTAGGATTAATGTAGCCCAACAAAATCATCTTGAAATCCCAAAAAAGGGCAAATTGTGGAAAATAATGAAAAAAAAGTTAAGTAGAAGAGTCTTTTGTAAAAGCAGAGGGTAAAGGAAATTCTTCATATGCTTCTGGAAAGTAATAAAAAAGTAAATGCTCAAAAATTACAAATTTTTACTTAAAAGTCTGTTTTCTCAAAATGTAATATTTTTTCACGTGGTGTATCTTTTTCTCAAAAACTAATTACTATATAATCCTAAAATTTTCGGTGAGCATACTTTTAACATGTTTACATATTTTCATGGAGTGAATTAGATGTATACAGCAAATGATTTTAGATAAGGCTTTTTTAAACTAAATTTTAGCGAAAAAAATTTGACATTTTTTTTAAAAAATATCGTAATAACTTTAATTTACAATAAGAAAACAAAAACATTCGTTGAAGTTTCATTAATTGTACACATAAATTATTCTGAACATTTTATCCATTAGAAGCAAGTTGTTTCTGAGAAAAAGGTTCTTAAACTTACGCAATTTAACATGGGCTCCTGTGGACGTGCAGGACCCTCTTAAGTGGTATTGTAGCTTTAGCATCAAGATATAGTGTTATTGTGAATTCAATACATTGTCATTGTCATATGTGAAGGTGGGCGCGATAAAAATTATGATTGAATATTGGGTCGTAAGCACTGAAAGTTTGAGAAGTACTAACCTAGACGTGCTGATTATTTTAAAATGCTCACAGATTTGCCCTATAAACTTATGATTTAACTTTGTTCTATCTCTGTGTTGCGAATGTTATTTCAAAATAAGCATAACTTATTGATCATTGTGTCTCGCACTGAAGAGTTTCTTCACTTTCTGGTCATATCTTCTTGATGTTGCAGTTTCAATGTCATGAATTACATTTCATTTTAAAATTTTCTTTAGGTAAATTGTGTAGAGTAAAAAATATTTATACAGTTTATTCAGGTTTTTAAAATAATTTCTTAATATATATTTGACTACTTTAATGAGTCTTATCTCATGTGCAACTATTTTCCTGAAAATAAATTAATGTACATTACAATTTATTTTTCAGCAATTATTTGAAACTATATTTACAGTTATTGTTTTCTCAATTGACAATCGGGTTACTCACTCCTGGAATACAAAGGATCCCTAAATAGTATATTAACATGAATGCAAAGAATTGGTTCAGACATTTTATCTACAAAATGTGCTCCATGGATTTCCTGAAATAAATTATATTGCAACTTTTGTTTCAGTAATCAGTTAAAGCTATCTATCTGTTTTCTCAATATGTAATCAGCTTACACTGTTGAGTACATGAATGACTTCCAGTGCATGAGAAAGTCTGCAAAGAAATGGTTGAATCATCTTTTCTACAAAATGTGCTCTATAATGTAACATTTAAGATATTCGCCATTTTTAAGTATATTTTTCGTCATAACCAAGATGTAAAACTATCTGAACCATCACTAAGACATTCAATTAGTAAAGTATATAGAAACTGTTAATGTAACTCACACATCAGTTTATAAAAGTTGAAATCAGGTAAAATAACAACTGCGTATTTCCATAATGCTTCTCTGAGGCTTTTTAACTAAAATATGAAAAGTGGTAGTTTTCAAATGGAGTAAATAATACAAATTTGCTGGCTTAGTGCAACATATAATTGTTTTTTTTATTGTAAAATTATACGATTATATCTATATATATATGTAAAAAGGAAATGTCTTCATGTCCACTTGAGAATTATCTAGTCATATTATAAGACATACTTTGATATATTTAGAAGACGATAATATCAGTAAATAACAGTAGGTTCATTCTTTCAGGTAACTTTCTAATTAGGTATGAGTAGAGATACAAAAATATTTTAATTTCCTACTTCTATCAAGCAACACAAAGGTTCATTCCACTCAAAAACTCAGATCATTTTTTAGCACAGTTACTTAATCTTGAAAACCCATAATGAAAACAATGAGGAAAACATTTTGATATAACTATTTTATACAAATCAAAATGCAACCGAAATACTTGGCACTTTGAAAAATCACAACTAGAATGGATTCCTTACTAACGCATGTACATTGTGTCATATTTATCATTTAAAAGTCAGTTTCTTCTCATTTATATTTGGAACAATGTATGTACCACAATCTAATAACTAAAATTTAAAACTTCAAAGTCACATTTTATGCAAAAATGTGATTTTAAACCCTTAAATGTCACTGGCATATACATACGCCTTGCTCATCCGGTGCGTTAACTGCTTAGGCGCATATATACGTGTGATTCTTTCCATTGTGCTGCAATCAGTAAAATTCTACCGAAAGTTTTTAACTGTAATAAAATGACCTAGAAAGTGTTTACGAAGGATTTAAATGTTTCAGAGAAGGTTTCACTTATTTATGCATTTTCTTTCCCCCCAATATTCCGCATAACTAAGCGCGTCTGTATGAAAAACGGTGGCATCGGGACGTGAATCACGTAACTATTTTTTAGCAGTTAAAGAGCTAATAAAACTCAAAATCATTCTCATGAACGATAAAAAATCACTTTTATAAGTATGAATTCGTATAAAATAATAGTTAGTTCTATTTTATGAATTCGTATTACTCACTAAATTTTAATAAGTTTTATTTCATCGAAACACGAATTTGTGCATAGAGAGTGTCATTATAGCATTAACTAAGATGAACGTAAATTCAGTAAATCAATATTATTAAACTAAAGATGTGCCTACTCTGAAAAATTACGGGAGTCGATGTCATTTTAAAAATCGGTGTTCCTATTTTGAGTAGAAAATCTTATTAAGAACAACGCTCACACAGGGAATGAGGATAATGGGCAAGAGTTACTAACAAGAGCATTAATTCGGGTCTGCCCGCATGACATAGCGGAAATTGCATTACTTTGTGAGATACTCCTTTCGTTCGTTGTCCCATTCCTTTATCCACTTTAATTTCATGCAACGCCCTCTCTAGGAAAAGATTTTTATTTAATTTTGATTTGCTAAGGGGGAAAACCTCGAACAAACCCCTCAAATCTGTGTTTAACTTTCAAGTAACTTGAATTGAACTGAATAAATATTGCTTCGTGGGCGAGCTCGTGGAATGAAAAATTTTCTACTAAGGTAAATATCACTAGCGAATTGAGATTACTTGGTGGAAGTTAAATTGCTGTTCGTATATAGTAATTAAAACTATTGTTCTCTTACTGTCTTTCTTGAATAGACTCTATTATATACAAATTAATTTATAGCATTCATAAAGCTAAATAATGCTATGCAAATCTAGTAAAAGAAGAGAAGAGTTTAATAAGTGTAAAGCAATAATTCATTTGTGCATAAGTGACCTCAATGTTATCCTGGTGAATATAATTTGTTATGAAAAGAGCCTAAATTTGGAGAAATGTTCTCAGCAAATGTAAGTATGTATGTAGAATTTATGCAATAAATCTTC